>JAAAKO020055536.1:0-10699 GCA_010015015.2 Bolitophila cinerea | reverse complement strand
ACGAAAGTGGACATGTGTTTTGCTTATGAATGTATCACTGCGTAGTTAACGTTTGGTTGAGTCCGTGCGCCATGAGAAAATAACGCATTTCTTTTAATCCGAATGCTGTCATGGCGGCGGCTCCCTCCTGTGCCATGGTCCTATTGGCTGTCAGCATTTGGAACGCGCTCATAACCATTGGAACGCGCTTACTACCATGGCGTGCAAAGGTGCTGCCCGATGCTATACGCGGTTGTTGTGTTGATATGGCAGGTGGCGCTCCCGTTTGCGAGGGGATATGTACGTGGTGCTAGCTGTCACGTTACATTATTTAAACTCTTTATTTCAAAATTTATATTTCAAACGTCTTTTAGTTTTCTATCAGCTATTTTCAAGGGTAGTTTACAAAAAAAAAATATATATATATATAACAGCTATCGAGCAAAGTTTTACATCATAGGTTCAGTTTGAGCTGATTTCGTTTTTCTTTTATTTTGAACCAGATGGCATTGGGTGATAAAACCTAGTCATAAGACTATGGATTGTGTTGTTAAAAAAAGTAGCAGTCATTATAAAACTTTTTATTTAATTCATTTTTTTTTTAAATTATAAGTCGTTTCTCCAATCATTTTATACGTAAACTTAACGCTCCAAGACTATGGACCCTAAATAAAATTAAAACTTTCTCCTAAGAATCAATATTGTCGCCAAAAAAAAAAATATAATAATAATAAATGTCTCAATTTTTAATGTTTTTGGTGCGCATTTATTTCTCCGTTGGCACATTATTTTATTTTACGAGTACATTCATTTTATTTTTGGTGCACATTTTATTTAAGGGCACTTTATGGAGCACGTTTTATTTTAAGCCAAACAAATGTACTAAAATAATTTAAAAAAATATGCCCAAATAAATGATAACATTATTTTGAGGGTAAAAATTGAGGGTAATTTACCAAAATATTTAAATAACCACATATTTTACTTGTAAATAAAAAAATAACATTATTTTGGGATCAACACATAATAATGTAATTAAATTTAACGGATTTTATCCTGTTTTTTATCCCTAAATCTCTTATATCATAAAATCAAAAATATTTGGTTTCCGCATATTGTTATTCCTGGATTGTGTAATTAGGGATCATGTATTTAACCCCTATTTTTATTTTATCAGAGATTTTGTTAGTATGGAATCATGTACCCAGCCTGTTTTTTTATTTAACCGTTTTTAACCACCGGCCGCTTTTAATTTAAAGACTGACAGCTTCCAAATCAAAGAAAGTCTGATTTTTCGGATTTATCTCGATAATAACTCGAAAATAAATCGGATTTAACATTTCGTTTCTAGGCTCTCTAGCCAGTAATTATTGTATTTGAAGTAATTAGGAGACGTGTACGAAACATCGAAGCCCGCAGTTTGCGATTCAGCATTCACATTTTCAAGGCATATTTTAAATATTGTTAATCCAATTTACAAAGGCATATAATTTTTAATATGATTGCCCGTATCACGAAACTTTGAAAATATTGAGAATACCGCAAATACAATAGTAAAATCTTTAGAATATCACCATATCCTGTTTGAGTCTTCCCGAAGTAGTGGCTCATGGCAAACGTTGTCCATTCTGTTTGAAGTTTGATTCAAAACATATATAGATTCTATTTGTATCAAATGTCCTCGATTCGAACTTAATTAATATCGCATTCGCCATAAACGATATCCTGATGATTCTCAGTCCGTCCAATCGTTCGTCCGTCAGTCGGCGTCGTCGGCGTCGTCGTCAGCGTCGTCTAGCGTCAGCGTCGGCGTCCGTCGGTGTAAATACAGTAAAAACCACGTTTGTGCAACGTTTGATTAATTCACTAACGATGCGCTTTGGGTGTTTCAAAGCCAACGATGTGTAATGAGACATGCGATATTGTACGAGTTACTTGCTATGTGTGTCTATGTATGTGTGTGTGTTTTACTTTGATCTATAGCTATATTTTAATATATATATACATATACTATTCACGAAACATAAAATATAGCTCTCTATACGAGTATAAATATAAAGTGAAGCGTGTCTACAAATTTAATCATAAAATATTTTGTTGAAGTCGTGCGAGCATGTTAAATGCATATACACACATACACACACACACATATATGGAAATAATACACACCAAATTTGTATTTGAGCAATTTCAATAATTTAATCAGGCACTTCGAAATAATAATGTGGTTTTGTACACACGTACAAAATAGCATATTATAGGCTAAATAATAATACACATGCAATTCATTTATATTATACTGTATACTCGTACGTACGTATACAGAGAACGCAATCGAATCAAATTAAAATTGGATCGTGAAAATTGTTGTATTCACAATTATGGGCAAACGCACATTCTAATATATTGAAATAAAAAATAGTTATTTATATATTATATCCTAGAAGCATATATATATATATGCTCATTGAAAAGCACCGGGAATGACAAATATGCGATATGAGCTAAGCGGCTCGGCGGCGAACGGCCAGAGTCCGGACAGTATTTATATATACATAATATATATATATATACATATTATTATACGCATATAAATAATAATATGATATCGATCGCCGCATTTCCGCCACACGCGAAGATCAAAGATCTCATAGGCACCCATAAATTCTCTTGACTTTGCGGGATTGATTGATGCCATGAGGTTTTTTTTTTCTTTTGAAAATTGTTTTGTCCAGGAATTCAGAATGTTAAATAGCATTCTTTGAGAAAATGTTTAGATAATAATGACATGTCATTGAAATTATATATTGGTGTTATATATCGGCTTGAATGCGTGTGCGGAGCGAGTAAATGTATGTGATCCTTTTATGGTGCAGTTTTACATATATATATACAGTTTAATTCTTGTAAAAATGTAATTTAATGTTACGTATTTCTGACAAAATAATTCCTTATAATAAACGTGATTAGATTTTGTACAAAGCAAGGCGGGACACACTCGAAATGGGTCCTTAGTAGGTATTGTTGAGTTTCAGTAACAAAATAAGTAAATATTCATTTTTTTAACATTATCGAAAAACCACTTAAGATTTTTTTATTATTTCTATAAAAAATGCCTATTCGCCAAATGAAACGAAGTGGGCGTCACTATTCGGTCATTTATTAAGCTTGATTTGACATCAAAAAACGAGGATTAATTTTGTGATTTATTTTCCAGACGCTGTTTATAAAATATTCTATTAAAAACATGTGAAAAATATGCTAAATGCCAATACATTTCTTCACTCTGTAAACATTATCATTACAGTTTGTTATTTTCTTGTAAACATGTATTTAAACACTGGTATTTTTTAAGTTCTATCAGTATTTTGTTTATGTTGATGTCCATAATTTGATCATAATAGAAAAAACTTGTAAAATCAAATTTGAGCGGTTTTCATATTATAATATTATTTTTAATGTATCTTTAAGTAAAACTTTTAGTTTAAAGATTTCTTTTCAGTTAATAACAACAAAAAGCTTTAAATTTGATTTTATGGTTTTTAAATAATATATATTTTAAATAATTTTTAATTAAAAAAAAAGATTTATTTAGTGTATTTTTTGTGGTACAAAAAATATACTATACTAAACTCTATATACTAGATCTTACAAAAAAAAACATGCAAAATTAAATAAATTTAAATTAAATATTCAATATTTCATATTATTATTGTTATTATACATATCAAAAATATACGATTTTTTTAAAACCATGAATACGAATTATTTTTGTAATTAACTAAAATCATTTAATAAAAATAAATTATAATATAAAAACTTTTACATTATAATATTATTCGTAATTTTTGGAACATGCCAAATTTTAATCCGTTGTATAAATAGCTTATCAGATTTAACTGGATTCTAGGATTCAAGTTGTCGGATTTGTTAAAAAATGTTTTTAGTTTATATATAAACCTTATCAAATAAGATATCAGTACGTGTACGTTTCAAGAACGTTTGCTTCAGACTGCTTTTGCAGACTTATGCACGTACTTTTGTCATTCCTAGGTAGTCCAGAAAAATGTACACGGTAGATCCCATGACATTCTGGCTTTTTGGGAAACTAAATTTATATAAATATCCAAAAGCACATAAACGAACTTCATACTTTAAAATGGGAGACACATGATACTTGCAGACAAGCAAGATGAGTCTTCAAAAAAACAAAATATTCCTCATTTCTAATTGACTGTGGTAGACCTAAGTTGAAATCACTAAGAAATATTCTAATAGAACATTGTTTTAGAAACAATATTCACAAAGTTAGAGTCATTGACTAACTGTTATGTATGGGATGCAACATGAAAAACGAGAAATTAAAGCACTGTCCATATACTGTCAATTTCCTGAGATCACCATTCATTTAAATCGCTGCAATAAAGAAATCAAGACTTAAGAACGTCGCAATCTTCGTCAAGAGATCAAATTGGTTCACGGAATAAAAATACATAGTAGTAGTATATTTCAAAATTCTTTCCCTCGATAAAGATAAATTTTTTCTATTTTGATATCCCTGGGGCATGGGCTCAGTATTAATATTAACCCAGTAGCTTAGTATATTCAACTGCCACTATTTTTTAGTAAAGTCAGTTAAATCCTACTTTAAATTCAGTTAAAATGTCCAAAGTTTGATTGCAAATTAGTGTGCAATATAGATTTTCGTATATAAATTTAACATTGCTATATAAAATTTATAATTAAAAACAAAAATATCGCGTCGGGATGCACATTACCTCTATCTTAAAGATAATTACGATCATATTGCAATTATCCAAATTTTCTCTAATCCGAAAAATTTTTGCGTGCCGGGTTTAAGTCCTCAAACCCCACGGCTCATGCGAGTTATGACCACATCCAACAACTTTTAACTGTTATTTTTATATATTATTTCCTTTTTCGAATTATTATTATTTTTTTTTACTGAATTTATAATTTTTATATTCACGAAATATTTTTTTTTTGCTTTTTATACAGGAAAAAATCTTGCAGTTGATATTGTCAGGTTGATTAAAAAAATACGGGCTTGGGTCAGGTTAAGTTGACAAAATCAAAATGTTAAATTATAAAATTCATTATTTAGCTATATAATTTTTTATAGTAGCTATAAAATATATTATTAATTACAAACTTTAATTAAATTAGGTATAATAGTAGCTCAACCCTATTATACGATTAAATTCTGCTGTGCTTGTGGAACAGATTATAACAAGTACAGTGACAATATTTCATTTATTGTATTCTATTTACCGGTGAAAATTTCTTTTCAGGAGAAATCCTATCTATATAGAAAGATATTTTTTATATATTTCTCCTTGAAGAAATGCATCTCCGGTAAAAAGAATGCAATCATTATTATCATAAATCTTACACAACAATTGTGATATTATTAAAAAAAAAATAATAATACCGATTACGAGATCTTTTGAAACATTCCAATTCAATTAGAATTGACACCATCTAGTTCAGATGCAGATTTATTCTTTAAGATGGACATTTTAAGGTGCATTTATTTCTTAACGATTTTTGGCCAGCAGTTGCCAGCTTATGCCATCCACAATACATAGTCAGAAACGGCAAGTTTTTAAAACTGCTAACTCGATCGAAATAGACGCTGGCAGCCAGTACAATAAAAGCGACGACAATTCTATATCAGCTTCTGACCTCTAGGTCAGATCATAAATAATGTGCCGCTTATACTGATTATACTGCTTTATCTTGATGCTTATATTGTTCGATTACATATTTTAAGACCTTTTTATGTACAAAGATCTTCCTTGCTATAATTCTGCAACGAACTGGTAACATCAATCATCGATAGTTAACTCTCTTGGATATTTTATTTGGAGTAACAGCGACTTCTAGTAATGTTGGAGGCTTATTGTCGGCCTATTTACTTTTTCTTAGACCTTATTTGGGTTCCTGGTCCTTCAAGGATTTTTGGAAATGAGCTAGAAGATTTTCTAAATAAGACCGTGAAATATATATATATATATATATAGTAGAAAGATAGCCAACTCTCACACTCGAACTCCAGGATAGGGTGAAAAATACCAAAGGTATTCTTAAAGAGGCCCAGTAAGACGTTTCCTAAATTCTCTCTAATCTTTAAGCGCCATGACCCCGGCTAAAATTGCGGAAAACATTATTTTTTTATCATATTAAGATGGAGAGTGTATGATACCTACCAGATTTACCGTTATCAAGTCTACCGCCTTTCTCTTGGGATAGTGCCAAAGCTAAAAAATCTGTTTGCTTTTTGCATTGCGACCGTTTCTTGAAAAACTAGTTATATTACATTCAGTGGCCTACGCTCTGGACTAGTCTCTATGAGTCCCCTCATAACCTTATTATTAAATGCAGCTAATCAGTCGATGTTGACTATTTTATATTTTATTTGAATGTACTTCCAAAAAATGGAGCAGTTTAATTGACAATAATTTACCATAACACTTATTTATGGGATCTACACCTTCTCAAAAAATCTTAATTATTTTTATTATTTATTTATATATTAAAGCACAGAGACCATTGGTCTTATACAAAATTATTAAATAATATAAAAATGTTGGTGCTTAACTATGTAAATTGTACAAAATAGAGAGTATAATATACAATTAAATTTAGATTTTTAAAAGAAAAAAATAACTATAGACATGTTTTATATTTAACAAGAAAAAAAAATTAATAAAAAAATACAGTTTATAAACAAATGAAAACAAAATTAAATATAAATAATTGAAATTATATATTGGTGTTATATATCGGCTGATCCTTTTATGGTGCAGTTTTACATATACAGTTTAATTCTTGTAAAAAATAATTAAATGTTACGTATTTATGACAGAATAATGCCTTGTAATAGATAGAGTTTATAAGATATGGATAGATGATACATCTTTATAATTTTAAGCTTTTCATATTTACCTAAACAAACAAAAAATATAGACTTTGTTTTAAATTGTATTATATAATCAAAAAACAAGCGGAAAAACTTCCAAACCAATAGTTTTTCCGCTTTGATCTCCTCTATTTTATTTATTTTGAATATGCAACACTTTATTCTATAAAATTGGCCGTGGAATTGTGTGGGAAACTGTTGCTGCGATTGACAGTTGATAATTGTTGAAAACAGTTCATATACTCCTCCAAATTCAACTATTGAAATAATCAGTTTATTAGCAGTTCTTATGATCTAGTAATCTTTTAAATTTGCTGGTCAGTTTGTCAAAAATAAAATTATTAAATATTTAAAATGACAACAATGATCGGACAAATGTTCAGTTTAGGGACAATGAGTCAAATTGGTAGATGGAGTCATGTCCAAATTAGGTATATGATCGCGTCGCTTCACGGCGTTCACTTGGATCTTTAATATATTGAATTCAGTACTGCGATGAATATTCATTGATGACCTTAAAAGGGACACTCTGAAAATAAGAATTTAATTTTTCAACCACGATTAAAGCCAAACATTCCATCTCCTTGGTTAGGTACTTAGAGAGAATAAGAGGCTATAAGTGCGGCTCCTAAAGTTATTTTTTGGAGTTCACAAATAAGGCTCTAGTTTGACTCCCAATTTCTTTGATTGACATCGGTACTGTCAGACACTTTATCCCTGTTTGATTGAAATCCTAAAGCTTACAATAAAATTTACCATTTAGTGTACTAGCTCGAAACCAGTACAATGGTGACCATTGTAAGCATATCCTATATATTTCTTATTGAAGATATGGAAAGACATTTAAATATATAATCAAGGAATCAGGAATCAAGGAATAGGTCAGTAAAAGTTTGATTTTTTAATAATCATTTCACCTTGCGAATTTCATTGTTCTCATCTCCTTTGGAGGCTTGCTGAACAGATTCCCTGGCAGTTTTCGAAATTTGTACTGACTACATAAAAAAATAGGTAATTATAAGCTTATCATGAAAAATATTTTTTTTTCCACTTGAGCATATGTTAAAAAACGCTGAACTGTTTACTGTGATTGTGATTTTGGCAAAAGGATGTATCGCCAACATTTTTACTACAAAATGTTGTATGTAAATTTTCCAATCGGTAGGGCAAACCGTACAATTTGTATGGAGTGGCCATCGTAACTTGCCGCCCAAATTCATTTCACCATGGTGACGTGACGTCACTGCAACATCTATTATAGCAGCGTTGCCAAAGTCTCAGTTGACAACTGTGAATATTCACAAAAAACGATAGTTGCGACATTGGCATCGACAGTTGAGACAACTGTCACCAACTGTTGTCAACTGCGGAGTCGATTAAATGCCAACTGTCGCCAATGGGCAAAAACAGAAGTAATTGCTACTTTTAATAGTCCGTGTAATCGTAGCATTATTCAGGCCCAACTTGTCAGCCATCGGCAAAAATTAGCGGCGGCTGGCTACGAAACCCATATAACAAAGTATCAGTATTGTGTATTGTCGAATTAGAAAAAATTCTGCAAATAAAAAAATTAAATCAAGTTTTCGAGTTTTTTAGAAACAGCACAATTCAAGTTGAAAAAAAGTAATTGGAACTTTTGCAATTTATGTTTTTGGATCATGTTGATATTTTTTCTCCGTGAGGTCTTTTATATTTCAGGTGCTGATTTTTGGATTGGGCTGGTCGATTTATCGATAAATCGAAGAAATAGATATTTTTAATCGAATCGATTAATCGATTTAAAGAAAAACTTTTTTTTATGTGTTTCCTTTTGTTACAATAAATTCGAAACTAGAATCGATTCTGGTTTTCCTTGTTATTGTTTCTGTGTCTTATTTTGTATATAAGTATAGGGTTCGCATAGTCGCATATCAATGTCATTGGTTCACACAGAAATAATGTCCATTTTTCAGATATAGTCTTTAAGGAGATTAAAAAATATTGAATGCACAACAAAAAATCAAAATTTTTAAATTGATTTAAATTGATTTTTCTAGAATTGACCAGGCCTTTTTTGGAGAGACTTTACGAGCCGTCGCGTCGCTATAACATAAATATTTTTTAATGTTTTTTAACGGCTAACTTGAACGAGTTTACATCATAATATCAGACCACTGGGTCAGATCATTATTAATGTGCCACTTATACTGATCAGCTTAATTCTTGTTTCTTTCGCAGCGTTTAAACTTGTTGACAAACATGTCAATGCTACGTTTAATCGTAATATAAAATAGGGTGAATCGTAGTCAACCGTCGCGTTGATCACTGGTGGTCAAAAAACTGTTAGTAGTCGCTGTAGCTGAAAAAATGGTTTGGTTTATTGGCTTTTACTACTGTGTATTCAACGAATATTCAAGTCAAAGGATTTAAAATAGCAAACAAAACGATCAATACGTTGACAACTTTTTCGTTGTTTATCATCAACTGTTGATTTTATAATCATCTAAGTAAACTAATGTAAATATTATTCACGCATTGACTTCAGTAGTCAACCGTTGACTGCAAGTTAAGTATGAATAAACTAGTTTAGAGATATCTCTATGAAAAAAGATCTACCTTGCTATAATGATTTAATTAACTGTTAACATCAATCATCGATAGTAAACTCTCTTGGAAAGACCATTTTGACAAAAAGCTCATCAGAAACGACTTATATCAATTTTGGAGGCTTTTATTTACTTTGGTTCGAGAGCAAAGTAGCTTTGAGAGCGTTAAGTACTTCTTCAGGATTGATTGCTGAAAATAACAGTAGAAGCAAACACATTATTTGGGTCCCTGGTCTTTCTAAAATTTCAAAAAAATTGCTAGCAGATGTTCTGGGTAAGACCGGTAAAGAAATGTATTTTACAGTACTGTAACCCACTTTGGAAACTAGACCACCTTCAGATAGTCTTGAATCCGAGACCTGATGAAAAACAGGCCACTCTGGACCTTTTCAGAACAGGCTTCGAATTACCAAAGCTGTTCTTAAAGAGGCCCAGTGAGGCGTTAACCAAATCGTCTCTACTTTAGGCGCCGTGAACTTGTCGATTAAAATTGATCTTCGGTTCATTTTCTCGCCTAATACCCGCATTAAACCGTCTACGATGGAGAGTGTTTGATACTTACCAGATTTACAGTGATCGCAAAGCTAAGAAATCTGTTAGATCCCTGAATTGCAACCGTCTCTTTTAAAAAGCTTATAATTCATCTGGTGGCCTACCAACTGGTTTAATCTCTTTGAGACAACACCTCATCAAGGCAGCTAAACAGTTTATGTTAATTTCTTTTATTTATATGTAATTCTAAAAAATATACTGGTTTAATTGATGATACCACCATCACACTTATATAAGGGTTTTAAACCGACCCCAAAAACCAGAATTATTGATAGATAGAATAAATAGATTCCATATAGTTTATATACGAAAACAGCTAGACAGAGAGGCTCGTATATTGAAATCAAAAATATGACTTGTATGCGAATTATAATCGATATGAATCAGTTAAATATAGATTTAGATCAAATCTAACCTCGAAACAGTTATTATCGAGATTAATTCGAGAATTCAAGAAATAATCGATTCTAACTCTTAAACAGATATTATCGGAGAAATTAAGGTTGACTCGAATCTAGCTCAAATATAGTTATATATATATATATATATATATAAAGTTATTGTATTCTAATTTAATAATTCCTAGAGATAAGCATATTAAATATTCTATAAATAATTGTGAGAATAGATCACAATTTCT
>JAAAKO020055525.1:0-10700 GCA_010015015.2 Bolitophila cinerea | reverse complement strand
TGATATTCTTGATATTTTTCAAAAAAATTCAATATGTTCATATTTGCAAAAAAAAACATAGTATTTGTGAAAACATTTTTGATATAATTAATATTTCCCATAATATCCGTAGTATTTGAAATTATATTTATAATATTATGAATATTCGCGAATATAGAATTTAATTTACTGTAGAGTAGTTTTGTAGGAGTCGACTTCTATAAAAATGGCTATGCAAGATGACATTTCACACGGCTCTGATCCAGAAAGCGGTAAAATAAATAAACTAAATTTTCCTACACCCTATGGGGAAATCAAAATAGGTTATAAATTATATTTATTTTATAAAGGTTAATTTTATAAAGTTTTTTTCAGAGTCGAAGTGGAGTTTGAGTCGCAGTCGTTTTAAATATTTTAAATGTCTGTAGTCGAAGTCGGAGTCGTACAATTTTTTATCAAATGTGTGTCAGTACATTGTATAAGGGGAATGAATATGCCTCGCCAATCGATGCATGGGATTAATGAATAAATTAATTCTCTGGTTCATGAGCAATATATATGTCTTGTTTCTAATTTCGATGAGACATTGATAATTTTCCCTACATATTTTAAATATAAAATTAAAGTTTTCAGAATAGTATTTCTTTTCATCTTTAGTTAAATATCTAAGCGATCAACTTCACATTCAAGATGTTTTAAAATTGTTTTACAAGGTATAAAACATATTATCTCTATAATTTATGACAAGACCAAAAACTAAATTTAATTAAGAGAACCCTAATCAAATCCGGTGCTCGAATCAAAATTGAATAGACTTCATACCATATTCATATATACATACAATACCTAATATAGGTATATACAGCTCGTGTTGGAATGGTTGCGTGTGCTCGAAATGCGTACAATTTTAATGAGTCCCAGGATTAACTGGCCAATTCCACTTCGCGCCATTATGCTGACACACATATAATTTGTATGTTTACCCTGGGATGAGCAGGGTCTAACACACTCGCTCTCGCACGAATGCAACATTATGAAATATTCCTTGTGAATGTATATTCATTGTATATATGTATTTGTATAGTCTCACTCGTTTATTTTATGTCTTGTGTGTTTGCTCCTCTTCAATTATAAACATTTGCTGAGAAGCGTGTTTTTTGTTGCTATTTTGTTGTCTTCAGACTCGCTAGACTAAAAAAACATAATAAAAACCAGAACAAAGGTGAGAAGATATATTTATATTTGAGATGAGGCATTGATATATTGAAACAGAAACCGCGAACGCGCGTGGGCGTTACGTCGAAAGGTATTTGTCTGCAAACCGCACAAAAGGGTTAAACTGATGTCATACATCATTGTTATAAATAAATACAGTTTCACTCACTCAGTCATACAAGACAAAAGCATCTTTTGAAATATGCGCACGTCCGACAAAGCGGTCGTTTCTTATAAGTAATATATTGGAGGCATCCGCATTAGGGTGGATTGATTTTATTAACAAAATAAAAATATTTCTGTAAATGCAAAAGATGGAATTTTTTTTTTAAATTTTTTGACAATTTCTTTTTTTTTAATTGACTTAAAGTAAGATAACTTATCACCTGATGGTAACATCAACGCCATCTAGCAAAAGGAACCTACTGCCGCTGCCGAGAATCAAAACCACGGCTTCTGGCTACGGATCATAAATATCTACCGTGCACAATTCCGACGCGTTGTCCCTCTTGGCTTTAGTTCTAAATAATACTTGTAATAAGCGACAGGTTACTCCTGTTAAAATAAAGCTAAATCAGGTTATTGAAGATGGTTCCAAACTGTTCTATATTGCAGCCAGCAAATACGATTGTATTTGCTCAAAAGAGTGCAAGGTACTAACTGCTGAGCGAGAGTTCTTAAAAGACCAAAGAAATTGGCGCAAGATGTATATCGGAGGTATAGACTTTGAAGAAGAAGCGCGAAAAACAGCACGAGTTATGCACAATGCAGATGCTCTAAATATTCATGATGATAAAGGTAAAGTCCCAAGACGAATTCTTATAAGATCAACAGCAGTAGATCAGCATTCTGTAAATGACTCGCTCGAGATGAACCTTGCCATGGGTTTTCGACATTGTCTTTAACGGCATATCGGTAGAGAAGCTGCAACAATTGCTACGGCGCTTATTGAAAATTACGGCCCAATTAATAAGGCTTTCAAAGACTGGGAGAAAATTAGCTGTGAAGATTTTCCTACAATCCTAAAAGATCTTAGTACTGATCAACAATACCTTTATGATATATATGTCTTGCTGCTATATCTGGCTTTTTTCGGAAAATCTCTCGAGAAGAAGTAATGGCAAGATGTCACATGCTCGTTGGTTGACGATTGCCAATCGGATATTGTGAAAATATGTTGCAACCATCTGATACTTTAAATACTTTGGCTACATTTGTCATTAAAGTATATGCTCGGTGTTGGTTCAACATTAAATCCAATACTTCATTCGTCAATGGGGCCAAACGATGCGATAAAATTCAGACGTTATATTCCTGATTCCATAAAAGCGACAATCGATCCTGTGATTCAGAATAATGGATATTTCGGGCACTGTGAAAACATTTTACTCGAAATGATGTTTGACTCTCGTCTCTCCGTGCGTCAACTGGATTTTCAACGCATAACTCTGGCAAGGACATCGCCGCCGCAATTTAGTCGCAAATTTAATGTCCCTGAACTAAATTTGGATGACCTTGTGCACTGGAAAGATGTAAACTTTACGAAGCCATCCATGCTTCGTTCATTCACCGACAAGCAATTAAAAAAAAATGTGTCAGAACCAGGGACAGAACTTGGGAATCTCATTAAAGGTCTTCCATGCCACTCACAGACGGTTGAAAGGGCAATTAAACCCGTAACGAAGCATCTAGCATGGTTTGTGGAGCTGCAAATCGCGATGGAGTTATTTTAAATTAACAAAAGTCTCGAGAAACATGAACAAAATTCGATTCAAAAAAAGATTACGCTGTGCCAAAAAAATAAATAATATAATCTTTGTATGTATTAGGTAGAAAATATGAAATATTTTTATTTTTTCAGTGAAAATTCTTAAATATGCATTTTTTTCAAATAAATTATGAATAGGCAAATTTTTATATATATAATTTTTATAAATTTTTTAAGCTATTTATGGGAAACAGTTTTTTTCTATAATCCCTTCAACATATTTTTTATAAGTAATCATCTGGAGACAAGTTATCTTAGTTTAAGTGCCAATTTTGGAAAAAAAGTAGCAAATTGTCAAAACTTCAAGCTCAATGCGCGACCGTGTGACATTTTCAAAATAAAAATACGCCATGTCCCCATGTCCCCCTGGTTCCGCTAGTGATAGTTTCGTTAGGGATTCATAGAATTTGAGTACCAGTTTTGATTTTATAAAATTGTTTAGTGCTTTATGGGCGGCTTGACTTTCTATACAAATTCTTATCCTCTTACCAGATAGGTCTATTTGTTCTAGTAGACTTGCACTTTTAAGAATTGCGTGGACTTCCGCTTGGAAAACCGTACTGGAGTCAGGCAGTTTAAACGTCTTCTCCAGTTCCAGCTTACCGCAGAATACGCCTGCAATTACTTTATTACCCATTTTTGATCCATATGTATAAACGTATATAGCGTCCGTGGAGTTGGTTTTTTCCGCCTGCCCAGTAACTTATACTTTCCGGTCTAACGACTTTAAAGTTCCTTTCAAACTTTCTTGTTAGGGATAATGTAGTCGGTCTGGATTTCTTTGTTCCATATGATCTTACTATGTCCGTATGGCCGTTTTTCGAAACATCCGTTAGAAAGGCGTATAGCACATTTCCACGCAATGTTTTTCTGTATTTGTGCTCCTAAGAGCTCCTGTTACTGATACGCATGCCGTTCTTTGTACCTTCTCAATTTGTTCCCTATATGTGCGTTATTCTAGTGAGTGCCACCAGACCAGCGCTCCGTAAGTTAGGATTGATCTTACAATTGCTGTGTACGTCCAGTATGCCAATATTGGTGTTAGACCCCATCTTGAGCCCAGCATTTTTTTGCATGCATAAAGTGCACAGTTTGCTTTCCGGGTCCTTTTGTCTATGTTCTTGAAATATTTAGATGATGTTTTTTTAGAGTAATAACCTTCATACACAGCTTAAAATAAAACTCTAACTTAAAAAGTGCAAGTTGATTTTTTTCTTTTTAAATTAAAATATTACCAAAAATTAAAATAATAATAAAATTATCTTCCAAAAATTTGTAGTTTTCTTGCATTTTTGTAATATTTATAAAATTTCAAGTGCAATGCGATAAACATTTTATTAAATACAAATAAATGCAATTCATTTATAACTTTAGTGCCCTGAGGAAAGATAATTGTGACGATAAGTCACAACTGGCTTGTTATTTATTTTCAAGTGATTTAACGACAGGAAAAATCGTGAAAGTAATGTACAGGCAGACGGTGACTTATTCTCAATTGAATTAACGACAGGAAACAAGTGAGAGTAATGCACAGGCTGACTGTGACTTATTCTCAAGAGACCTAACGTAACGAAAAATTGTGACAATAAGTCACAGTTCGCCTGTGCTTTCTTCTCAATATTTTTTCAGTCGTTAATTCACTTGAGAATAAGTCTCAAGCCAGTTGTGACTTATCGTCACGATTATTTATTATTATTACTAGATTTCTTAAAAAGGAATGCATTGCTAATATTTTACTTTTTTTTTTAACTACTTTTCTTGTTTTTTGCATCGAAAATAAACAAGCATAATACTTTTAAAAAATAAGCATTCCTTTATAAATACACTTCTAAAGGCGCGGATCTGCACGCTTTTTATTTTTAATAAAACACAAAACATTATTTTATTTTAAACACCCGCCCCTTTAGGTAAAAAATTCAGAAGATAATTTACAGGCTAACTGTGACTTATTCTCAAGAGACTAAAAATCGTAAGAGTAATGCACAGGCGGACTGTGACTTATTGACATGATTTTTGGTGATGTTAGGTCCTTTGAGAATAGGTCACATTCAGGATGTGCATTACTCTCGCCATTTTTCCAGGCCTTAGTCTCTTGAGAATACGTAACAGTCGGAAAGTGCATTATTTTTAAAATTATTTGTGAGAATATGTCTCAATTTCCTGACGTTAAGTCTTATTATTGAAAAAAATTAAAACAACAACAAAACACACGGTGACGATAATGCACATTAGCCGTGAGATTAAGTCTTTTGAGATTAATTCACCACACCACAAAGTAAATGAAAAATACGGAATCTAGAAAAAAATGTGTCAGCTTTTAAAAAATATAATGTCCTATATAACCAATATTTTTGTTTTATTTATCCAATAATAAATCTGTTATTATTATAACTTTTAATTCGTAATTTATTTTAATGACTACGATTATTCATTACATTGTATAATTGTGTATATTATATTCATACAACAAATACGCAATTAGCAAGTTTGATTAATGTTTGTTGTTCGAAATTTAACACACCAAACCAAGTACATATAACAACATTAAACGGATTACCGAATTCGTATTGCAGCCAATTTGAAATGCATATCCAGAAATGAATGGGTGATAACTCCAAATTAATATCATAGGCCATATTTAACGAGATTCGTTGGCCATGTGTGTGTGTGTATATGTTTTTCAGTGGCTATATAGCCACAATCTATACAAATTAAATACAATGTTTCGTGTTAATTTAAAATGTAAATTGCTTCAACTAAAATTTGATTACGAGACTCGTGTTTTATGTGTGCGTTTTATATAGTCTCTAAAAGTGTATTCATCAGAGCTGCAACATTGTGCCAACAATTTTCCGCGGGAAAAATAGGCACTGTTTTTGTGTTTCAACTGAATTATGCTCGATTCTCTCGTTAAATATGATCTCCTGCATTTTCTATGCGTGTGTGTTTGTGTGTTTTTTTTTATTCTAAATAAATACAATTTCATTTCATTCACTTAGAACAAAAAGTAAATCTGTTTTCCATGATTAGACCCTTCAATCCACCACCCGACTATACGTTTTCTCGGCTTCCGCGCTGTCGTTAAAAGTGGTTCGCTTCTTGACTCGATGAAATGTTCCCGCGAAGCGACGCAATAACAAAAAAGCTTCATAAAATACAAAGTGCATAAATATATACAAAACATATATAAAAAAATATATATATATATATAAAAATGTAATGAATCATTGACGTGCTCATATTTATATATATCGCTGAAGGCGTACTAGAGCTTTTAAGCACGTCAAGCTTTGGAAAATAAATATACAAATAGAAAATATAGTCTCGTCTGGCGGATTGCAATTTACGGACCAGCTGTGTTATTTTCCAACGCAGCACGCGCGCATCTATGCGACGGATGCTGTTGCCACATTTTTTTTGTTTACTTGAGGCATTTTCATGGAATACTTAATATACGCTTGTGCACAGCCACTTCATACTGTACAGAAATACATATATACGAGAATATATATACATATTTAAATTCCACTATATACAGTAAAGTGTTTACTGTTTATATGTCTATATACAATGCATATCTATATCTTTAGCTAGTATATAATGCTGTACAGATGCCATATATAGCGTCCTCGTCGTTTTGTCATTAATTAAAGTGTTGCCAAAGAATTATTGCGGCGCATAATTAAAGTTAAGTAAATGTATATACTCTCACAATTTCTTTGGCGACATTATTTTGTGGTATTTGTAAATTGTTTGGTTGTATTGTATTATGTCGACTTGGCCATTAATTGTGCTGTTTGTTTGGGGTCGCACGCTCAATTTGACTCGTTTACCGCCATTATTTAACTTTGCAAGTACAATATTCAGAAAACGTTTTGCTGGTAGTAAAATACATTTTATTTTGTATTTATATAATTATATTGTATATATTTAAAAAGGTTATAATTAAAAAATATATATACAGTTTAATGAAATATATTGCATTATTGAGGATTTATGATGACTTTAAAGAAAAATAGTAGAATTTAAAAAACAATTTTCAATTAATATTATAAAATGAAAATGAAAATTACAAATATATATAAATATATATAATAAAATAAAATGCCGTTCGTTGGCACGCTATAGGCTCGACAAAGGCTCGATGGATTTTGCTGATATTTTGTGTGTGCGTTTGTTATACTCTGTGGATGGTTTATATGTATATTTTATATCATATTTTACCAAAAGAAATTATATTGAATTAGGGTATTTTTAAATAATTAAACTGAATTTAAGTGCACATTGAATTAACATTGAACAAATTTAAAAAGGCAAAACATTTTTTGCGATTTTGTGATTGTACAATAAAATGCTCCAAAATTTAATTAAAAATTAAAGCGAATTCAAGTGGGTAATATGCAAAAATATGCAAATGTGTATTATGTATTTATAGATTTAGTTTATTTGGGATGGGTGGAAAGGATAGTGGTTAGGACGTTAGGAGGTAAAAGGAAAGTGTATGATTATTTTTTTTAGTAATGTATTTTTAACGAATAAAGAACTAAACGTGTTTTAAAAGTTTTCAATTTTTTGGAGAAATGTACATACTTTTAAACACACTACAAATATGCGAATGCGATCGAACTAAAAACAAATGCGTTTTCAAAAGAATTATTTCACATCGGCAGTGGCAAAATGCTAATCGATAATTCAAATGGCTAGACACTACCAAAAGCTAAGCCTCAAACTGTAGGCCTAATCCAAAATGGTATTATTCAGCGGATTTTGATTGAAAAATTGTGACCTGGTGACTGCTGTGTAAAAATTGTGTCACTTCGATTAAGAGCGACAGATGATAGTGCTCAGGTTGTGGGAATTTGATCGAGGAGTGATACAACGCAATTTCTTATCTACTAACTTACAAGTCTCAGTTTTACGAAATTGTAATTGGAAACGTAACAACTGCAAACACATTTTCCGCATGCATGCGTAATAATCCTACCATGCAATCAATAGAAAAATTATGTTAATAATCTTTGAGGTAAAGGAAAACTATTCACTTGCTGCCGGATCCCTGAACTGGTTGGTATAAAACAAAAAACGCTTGACATAAAAGAGCAGGCACGATTCAATTTCCAGATAGTGATAACATATTAATAAAGTTTCACCGCATATTGCTGGTGATCACAATCCAAGATGACAACGACGATCTAGGATCATACAGGATCACACCAGCTATAACATATTTAAAGCCGCACATAACTATCAACGTCGTCTAAACTCCAAAAAGGACGCAAGCTCTGCAGCATATTATTGACGAAAAAATAGCGTCGCTAATAGGTGTAATACCACTACGTTCATTCATAATTTATCATTAAACAACATTTTGACATCTAGCTTAAGTCGAGAGCAAAATTGACGTAGCTCTCGATGTGCATTTTAGCTCGCCGCTCGAAGGCTAGGCTTGACTCGGAAGCTAATCAAATCTTAGGGTAAGCATTATTTAGCTCTCATTAAATGAGTAAGAGTGATATTCCCTAAGCGATTGTAACTTTCAATCAATTTCTCGTAAAAGTGGTTCCATATTGATAAAAAGCGATTCGGGAATGCATTTAAGTTAAATTAGGAGGTGATTAGGAGGATCCAAAGTTCTACCCATAAATTTAAATATTTTGTTCAGTTGACATTTTATAATTTATTACAATATTCCCAATTTTCAAAACTTACCTATATCCTATACAAAATTTAATCTAATATATAACATTCAATTAAGAGACTTGAAAAATATTAAATAATTACAAAATTTGAGTCATCCCCTAAAACAATTCTAACACATTTTCTAACTTTACTTACTAGTTACTAATACTACTACTACCGCAAACAACCCAAATTATAACCTCTGTAAAACTGTGTAAACGGTTCGCACAACGCATTATACACACTAATACACACATACACAGGTTTAACTAGGGAGCGGGGACGGCGAGTGTATGTAACATAATTAAAAGTTTCGCGCTCGCCTGCCATAGAAAATTGCATTCGTTTAAAATTAAAAACGTATTCACACCGAAACTCGGGCGCACAACATTATTCGCAGTTCGCGCGCATCCCCAACCCCCATAATGTATATATATATATATGCAGGAGGTAGGTATATATATATAACTGTGCTGTGTGTGCACTGTGGGCTATGTATGGATGTCGTCAGCAGCATTATGGCTCTATTCTCCTCAATTTATCCACCTACGTGGCTACAATCAGTAGATGTAATTTGTCGATTCAAACGTCATTACGAAGCATTTCATCGCGTATATGAGGCATTTGTTCTATTTGAGAATAGGATCATTTAATGCTGTTAATTTATAGAATATGCTCTCCATTATAAATAAATACATAAATACACATATAGGCATTCTGTATATTACTATAGAAAAAAAGTAGATTGATTTTTGTTAAATTTGTTGTGGAAATTTATAATTTAAAATAAAAATATGGTAGTACTGCACACACACAGTAAAATACTCTTATATATACTGAATTTCAAAACAGATAACTATTTTGGGTATTAATTAATTACGCTGCGTATGGATAATGTGCATTGTGCACACAAAGACCTCATTGCACGTGAACAACAACAATAAATGCATTTTGAAATTTCAGCAAAATTATGCGAACATTCAAATTTTATTCAGTTCGACACACGTTCATTTCCACACTAACACACAAATAGGCTAACTGTGTATACGACATATGAGCATCCACACACACACACAAATTGAAATATACACAATATATATATATATATATAGTTTTCTGCAAATGGGATGAGTAAAATGTTGTTGGTGGGATGAGTAAAATGTTGTTGGGGAATTACTCAGTGTGCGGCTGGTACAGCAGTTTCATTAGGCAGAATCAGTTGTTGTTTTAAGCATCCCTTTATCTAATCAGACAAAAGCTGCTCGTTAGAGAAGAGGGTGGACAATAGCGCGCGCAGTCTAGTATACGCACGGCGGTGGTGGCGGGCGGGCGGCGCGGCGGACGGCGTTCGGCAATTGTGCACCACTGTAAACTCTGCATACACTGCTACACGCAGCAAATAAAAGCTCTCACGGAAGCTTTTATGATCGGTAGGTTTTTTTTGTTATTTACAAACTATGCTTAAAATCATTGCAACCATTATTATATTAAAAATCAAATTATTTTATATATTTATATGATTTAAAAATTGCTGCACTTGACAGTGTATATAGAACAAAATAATGGTGAATACGCGTTAATCGCAGCGAACGAACAAAATAGGGTAATAAATTGGTCTAATACCTGCTCTAATGAGTCTGTAATTTAATAATTAAACGTTGTTTGCAACACAGAGATGCGGATACAGCATATGGCCTCCGGAAAGGGCATAATAAAATAGATTCAAGCGAGGATTCAAGTTGGGCGCTACATTATATCGCATCAAGCGCACCCATTATTTATTCAAAAATTGAACCTAATGTTTGGACTTTGTGGTTCATACGACAGAGGGTTGCGTGTGTGTGTGATCGTTTTATTTTAAAGACTATTATTTATAAAGTGCGGCCATAAGTCGTGTGACAAAATGAAAGGGTTTTATAAAGTTTCTAAAATATATTTATATATATATATATATATATATGCGGTATTTTTATTGAATTTTAATTTATTCATAAAATTGGTTAAAATTATCCGATTTAAGTCAAATATGCGCCGTTTTGTTCGATGACTAGTTCCCAAC
>JAAAKO020055514.1:0-10700 GCA_010015015.2 Bolitophila cinerea | reverse complement strand
AAATAGGCATGAATTGAATCGATAAACCAAAAATTATGCATCAGCGCCATCTATTAGGTATATTCTTACCACCGGAGCCGCGTTTGCTGACAATTGATCAAAAGCAACGTCGTGTTGGTGATTCGGAGCTGTTTCAGCGTAATCCAAACAATTTTTTGCATCGATTCGTAACAATGGATACAACATGGATCCACCACTACACACCAGAGTCCAATAAACAGCCGGCAACATGGTTAGAACCGGGTGAGAGTCGTTCGAAGCGGCCAAAAACTCAAACGTGGGCTGGAAAGGTGATGGGCCAGCATATTTTGGGATGCACATGGTATAATCATCATCGACTATCTTGAGAAAGGTAGAACCATCACGTGCGTCTATTACGTAGCCTCTAGCCTTATTGGACCGGTCGATCAATGAAATAAAGACAAAACGGCCGAATATGGTAATGAAAAAATGGCTCATCCACCACGACAATGCATCGGCTCACTCATTGGCTCAAAGCAATTGGGTAAGATTGAACGAATTGCTGCTCCATCCATCGTATTCTCCAGACTTGGCCCCCAGCATGATAGTCGTTTCAAAACTTAAAAAGATGGCTCCAGCGAAAGATATTTTACTCAAATGAGGAGGTCGAATTTGAAATTGTTGCCTATTTTGAGAGCCCCGACGTGGACTACTATGAAAAAGGTATCGAAATGTTGGAGGATCGATTGATGAAGTGTATCTCCCTAGAAGAATCTTACTTATCAAAAAGTTTGTGTTTTCATCATTTTCGCCGGGATTTTTTGAACCATGTAGTAATATTTACGTATTTTGGCTAATAATAATCAAATTAGTTTTTTTTGCCAGTACCGCCAATTGTATCTAAGAACAATAATCAACTTTTCTCCTCTGCATATGGATCATATCAAATATAATTGTTTTATGTTCAAGAGGTAGGTCTTGAATGAATGAATTTGCTTGATCCAGGGATGACAGTCAAAATGTTAGTACAGATTCGTTGAAATTAACAGAAAAAGATCTTCTAACATTATCAACGCTGTATTATACATTTTATCAGTAAACAATTATAGTGAATAGTAATACATGCACATATAACAATATTATCTGATTCTAACAATTGTAATGTAATAACACTTTTTTTTTGCGATTTATATGTCAATTTGAAATAGGTATACAACAGCGCCACCTATCGGGTATATTCATACACACGAAAAATGGTTATGACGAAACATACATACATTTCTGAATTAAATCCAAAACGCACTAAAAATAAGAAGGTAGAAGATAAATTGGCCACAACGCCATCTATCGGGTCCTCAATAAAAGAAAAACCCCAGAAGAGCTCAAACCAAACCTATGCCGTAGATATTAGCTTGATAGCTATTATGGGTCCGGAGATCAGTCGTTACAAACAAACGTACCAACGATTTAATATAGATTGAAGATAAATTTCAAAAATAGGCAGTAATGCCGGATTTTTACCAAGTAGACTTTTTTGGCCATTAAATGGCCATCAATTAAGTGGAAACAGTGGTCATTTACTTGGCCATTTAAACGATAATGTTTACGAGGTGGCCATATAGGAATATAAACCCATATTTGGCCACTTTTTGCTGGTTGGCCATTTGACAGTTTATATATTGTGCGAAAACTTTTTGTTTTGAGTGCCTTGCAATTCTACATAGTGGATAATTGGCCATTTGGGCCAATAATTTTAATGACCACTTGGCCACTAGGTGGAAATCCGGCATAAAATGAAATACGTTTTTTTAACCAATCCAGAACTATACACTAAGTTAGCTATTTTGACCGGTTATTTGAGCATAATGAATCTATATTGAGACCTGGTGTTTTTTGACCATGCGTCTCTTATTTAAGAGACGTATACTCAATACTCAATCAAATCTGATCATTTTATACTGACCCACTTTATGGTCAATGTTAAGAAATCCCTTATTTTTAGCGCTTTTAATATTTGTATTCTGAATCTATTGTTTAAAAATAATGTTTTTAATGGCTAAAATTTTGACCATGAATACGAAACTTGTGTAGTATTATATACAGGGATGGCGCAAAGTAAAAGATATGGCGTAATTGCTTAATTTTAAATTAAACTGTTTAAACAAAATAGAATTTTGTACAGAAGACTTGGCAAATGTATATAAATGGATTAGTACACAACGGAACGGCGAACAAAAATGATTTTATTATGAAAACTAGAGGTCAATTGTTTAAACTCGGAATGTGGCCCTCCTCTACAGCTACAATAAACCGTTTGGTTAAATTTTTTCAGCACTAGTAAGAAACGCAAAAAGTACCAGAAGACAGTTGTGGTTCCAAGCAGATGGAGCTATACAGCTCATACCGCAAGGGACACAATGGCACTTTTAATGGACAGTTTTTGGTGAACTTTTGGTGACTTTAGACAGAGCTTCATTATTATTTATATGAAAACCGTTGCAACGATATAAAACCAGACAACTTATTTTATTTGTTTTAATTGGTTTCGCTTTGCAATTGCGGCGTAAGTGCATTCCGATCCCCAATCGTTCCCTGTTTGTGTTATTATTGTTTTTTTTTTTTTGGTTTTCGTGGATGGTAGATGGTCAAACTGAACATTTATTCGTTTGGTCGTGGTGCGCCTGAGAAAAAATGATTTGCTTTGCTCTACAGCCGATTCGCTAGATTCGCTGAAATATAAATTCAACAAAATAAAGATAGCATTGCGGGATGGTTTGGCGAGGAAAAACGATGAATCTATAGGACTGGTTGTGACCCACCATTGACTCACAATCTGATATATGTATCTTGAACTATATGTGTTTCTTATATCTGTTTTCTAGTTATATAATGTAAATTGGCGGCTGAAAGGGAAGAACGTCATTAAACGCTTCAAAATTAACGGATTTCATTCTGTTGGGTCAGGGTCATCACTTGAAGTGATCTGTGCCTATGCAATCATTACGAATTTCAAGTTTGTACAACTAAAGTATTTGTTTGTCTTAAAGAGGACATTTTCGGGCAAAGGAATCCACTATTCCAACATTTCCTTTAAACATATCAATACAAAATGATTAGAGCCTCCAGGTTCACTTCTACGCATGTTCTAAGCTATTAAGAATAAGAATTATATTTTAGGTGTCTACTATGAGCATGATTTGGGTTCCTGGTAATTCAGAAATCCGTCAGGTAACCATACAGACAGATAGTGCCGATATTGCGAGAGTAACTAAATCTATTCATTTTAATTGCGGGTCAAGAAATCTACTAAACAAACACCACGCATCCGTTAGGTAACTCGTATAGCCCAACGGGGAATTCGAATCTCCGATTTTATTCCTCTACATGTGTACCGCACGCGACATCCCCAGATGTCAAGAAGTGTTCTACTCCAACAAGATCCCCTTCACTCGCTCCGTTATATTCAATAAACAATCTAATCTGATCATTTTATGCTGACCCACTTTTGGAAAACTTCAGTTTATTCCCCATTGGGAATTTTAAAATCGTATTCCAGGGAAATCCCGGAAAACGGGACATAGAAAATAGCTAAATTCCAGGAAACGACCCCCTAAAACAAAAATATTGACTGTACTGGTTTAATATTAATTGCATTCCATTTGCAGCCTAATGCGATGTATAAAAAAGCCAATGACAGAAGGATGCATCAGCGCCATCTGTACAGTAAATATTTATATGTCCTTATAATATATATATAGAGGGTCGTTTCTTGGAATTTTGTAATTTTGACTAAATCTCGGCGGCTAGCCTTTTAAGCCGTCGGCGGCTGACAACCGCCAACATTAAAAATTTTGACCGCGGCCGGCGGCTTAAAAACGGCGGCTCCTAGGTCCCTTTGGTAAAAGATTTATTAATATACTATTTAAATAATCAGAAAAATATATATAATAATATCTGATATTTCTCTCTCTTTCTATCTCTTACCGATAGAGAAAGCAAGATTGTACAGGCATCATAGCAGAAATGTTAAAATATCGACAGTTTTAGAGAGGTAGAGAGCCCACAATAGAGACTTCAGAAATTGAGGGACATAACCTCCATGGACCTTACGTGTATATTTATAAAAGTCGTAATGCAGGGTTCACTCTTATTTAATTTGTATTAAATATAGATATGGTTCAGCGAATTATCGCCCATAAGTTTGTACACTGGCTTAGAAAATAGTTATTTTTTGGGTCGTAGCTCACATCACATTTTAGGAATGTACATTAGGGTGTTTCATTTCGTTGGGAAAAAAAAAATGTATTTTTTGCAGACTGCTTATACCTCTAGTCTCAGTGATGTAAATGATGTGTATGCCAAATTTCAAGCTGATGCAGAGCCTCTGGGATCCTGAAACTAAAGTCGTTTAGACCAACCTACTATGTACAGAAGTGAGAGTTGTATTAACTCTTTGTAGACTTCTCTTGGATGACTTCCGTATTTTAGGACATTTTTGATGTAGGCAACCATTTTCATTCGTTGCTCTTCTTAAAATCGTTGAACGGGAGTTTCTTCATCCAGCGTATTGTCTTATATAACTAATTATTAAATAAAGCCCACAGACTTTTGAATTGGCGAAGAATATGGATGTCAGAACCAATTGATGGTATGCTACAACATTCCAGAAACACTTCTTTCAATATTAATTCATGGGTGTGATGACGGCAAGCCAACCATAACAATCTTCGACCGAATTCTCTCTCAATTCTGGTACATGCCCCTTGCATCAAATCGAGCCACATCCCGAATAACCACTTCAACCATCTGCTCACTAGTTCCTTTCAGGGCAACAGGTACGCAAAGCAAATGCTCAAATAATCTTTGCCTGTTACCAGTATTTGCACGATTCTATCTTCCAAAATTTTAACACTTCCATTATGGGCAACTTTGGGTAACTTTGGGCAACAGTTTTCTATCCCCAATGCAAAACCAAATGAGGCGGATTTTTAAATATTGTCTCTTCTATTTTCTTTGCCATTTTACTTCTATTGATTGTCGGAGCTCGGAAAATGCGGTAGATGCAGAAACGGAAATGTTTGAAACATCGTGGCCCAGGCGCTTTGCAGTTGCTATAAAGGAAGCATACTTGCTTGTCGAATAGAGAGCTGTTCGCAATCCCCAGTAGACGTAAGTATCTGATCAAGAGGTTTTTATTTATGTCCTGACCGTTTTTTTGTTGTTACTGGAGGCGAAAACTTGGCCTTTTTGTCAATAGGTGCTGACTCATCTTCCAGTACAACTGTCTTATTGATTTCAGCTATAGCATTCTAAAGTTTTTTTGTAATATAATTAATTTTTATCTATTTTTTACACATAGTTGCTATTTTCGAAGCAAGAACTTTGTCTACTCCACTTAGTGACGAACTCATACGATCTTCACTTTGTAATCTAAGAAACTCTTTATCTATGTAGTGATACGCTATTCATGTCCATCACATTTTGCCGGGAATGTCAAAAAACTTAATGAGTTCACCTTTCTAAATTGTTTGTTTCACATTAGCCTTATCCATGTTTCTTGGTTTCTCTTTACCCAGATTTTGGTATTCTTGGAACAGATTCTGTATACCAGTACGATTGTTCCCCTCCGTCTTTACCAGGGATATTTACTTTCATCCACACTTCTTGTAGTTTACTACTGGTAGATTTAGCAGCATCCAAAAGTGTGTTTTTTTTATTTCCTTGTAATGGTATATAAAAACTAAAAAAACTTGCTGCTTTGATGGAAGCCGAGCTCCTAGGAACTCACCACTTGGCAACTCTCCTATAGTTGCCAAATTCCTCTTTTGGTTCCCATTTTAAATAGCAAATACTCTCAAAAGATTTAAGAACTATTTCTTATATTACTTCTGTTATAAAATGATTATTTATTTATATGTTGTAGTTTTAAAATTTTTCACAAGACTACTTGATAGTTGTATTAAAAATGTAATCTTTTATTTATTCCAAGACTTTTTTATTTATGAATAAGATTTAAATTTACAGTGATTCAAAATTATGCTACCTTTTAAAAAAAATGTTCGCTAAATTTTTAAAAATGTGCTCTAGCGAAAATTTATGTGCTTTAGAAAAAAAACCTTGTGCTCTTATAAAATAAAAAACGTAGGCTGAATTAATGAAAATGACCCTCTAATTCAAAACGTTCTCTAACTTTTATTTAATGGGCTCTAACTAAAGAGAGTTCGTTTATTGTTAGCAGTTGAATGAAGATAAAATAAAGTGTTTTTTTTGTAACGCGCATCTTGCGCTTCTGAAAGACCACATTTTCCAGACAAAACTTGTATCCAATAGAGTTGAAAAATTATAATTTCCATTTAAAACGCAGAAACCTAGTGACCAAGTGGACATTGGACATTTTGTGGCCATTTGATGGCCATTTAAGTTGAAACAGTGGCCATTTACTTGGTTACAAGAAAACTGATTGGAACGATTTTCGATCTAAGCTCAGTGATACAACAACACTAAATATATCTCTAAAAACTCCTTCAACAGTTCAGTGAAAAAATTCAAAACGTAGCGTGGCAATCGCAACTCCTTCAAAACCAGACATTCCCAAAGGAGTTAGCTTTCCCACAGATATAAGAAGCAAAAAGACAGTTACGAAAGAATTAAAAGACAACTAGATCTCTAAATGTTAAACGTCTATTTAAACGAGCTACAAAAGACTTAAAAGTTATGCTGATAAAAAACCAATCAACACAGGACAACTTAGAAAGTTTAACACCAACTGAAGCTACTGACTATTATTTGTGGAAAACAAAACTAAAAAACTTAAACAGCCGCAACAGTGTACATGCCGCCCTTACGCAACTCTACCAGCAGCGCAAACTGGGCGAGAAATTATCGAGAAAAAGCGGAAATGCTCGCAAATCATCTCGAAAACACATTTAAACCATTTTCTTCGAATAACAACCAGATCGACGATGAGGATATTAGACAATTCCTAGAAGTCCCATTTCAGTTAGACCAATCAATACCTCTTTTTAAACACAGTGAAGTAAAAGAATTTATTACAAAATTAAATGACAAGAAAGCCCCTGGATTTGAGCTTATAACGGGAAAAATTCTGAAATAATTGCCCAAAATAGGTTTGAAATTCATCATACTATTATTTAACGCAATTTTACGATTACAATCTACTTCCCCAATCAATGGAAGGTGGCACAGATAATTATGATCCGGACACATGGCAAAAATGAAAATGAAATACAGTCATACAGACCAATCAGCCTACTACCAATAATGTCTAAACTTTTCGAAAAAAAGTTATTCGCCAGATTAAAGCCTATATTAATACGTAAGAAGCTCATCCCTAAACACCAGTTTGGGTTTAGAGATCAACATTCTTCAATTGAACAAATTCATAGAATTGTTGAAATAATTAACAGTGCCTTAGAAACAAAAGAATACTGCTCAGCAGCATTTCTGGATATATCTCAAGCATTTGATAAAGTATGGCACACTGGACAACTCTTTAAACTAAAATGAAACTTACCACCACATTTCTACAAGGTGGCCAGAAGTTTTCAAAGCTAGACCTTAAGAATGCCTACAATCAGCTCACCTACGTGCTGAACCTGTCTATTTGAGATGGTTCCCCCCTCCAATCATCATCATCACGGTCTACCGGATGTTATCGTGTCAGATAACGGCAGACTGTTTTCATCTGCTGAATATGCGACTTTTTGCCAAAGGAACAAGGTATCAAGGCGATATTTTCACCGCCATACAAGCCGCAATGTAATGGTGCTGCGGAAAATGCTGTGAAATCATTCAAAGCGGGGATATCAAAGGCTTTTGAGGATACAGGCAATCATGGTGTTTCGTTAGATGTTTTAATCAACAGATATCTCTTTTTCTACAGAAGTTCGGTACATTCTACTACTGCTGAGACGCCGTATAAACTTCTTTTTGGTCGTGAGATGATAACACATTTTGATCGCTTGAAGCCAAACTTTGTGTCGACAGTGGAGCAAAAGATCGAAGATCGGATTTCCAAGGAAAACGCTGGTCGCACCAAGAAGGAATTTGCCGTGGGTGATTTGGTGTTAGCAAGGAGTTATGGTCTTTTTGCGAAGAAATGGACGCATGCAGTTGTTAAAGAAAGGCTTGGAACGCAATTATACCTGTGCGAGACAAGAAGTGGACAACTCTGGAAAAGACATGCGGATCAGCTCTGTCGTATAGAGCAAGAGGGTAAAGTTTCTAAATATAATGAACTAATTTACGTATTTATTTTTTTAATTTAATCCGTCAAATACACACAACAAGCTATGCTTCCAAATGGAAACACCGAAATTAGTAGGTCTTCGAAAACATTCAGACCAAAATACTCAAAATGTTTTAATTTCGCGTACTGAATAGGGTGATTTGCTTATGCCGACGACATTTTACCGCAAATCACCCTATTATATGAAGGCGTTCTTAATATTGTTTTTTTTTTAATATTATCTCTCTTAAGGTTGAGGTCTTTCTGCTAACGCCGAAAAGACTGAAACCATTCTATTTACAAAAAAAATCAAAGGACTCCGTGTAATCTAGGACAACAAACTTTCTTTGAATTACCATTTGGACAATAAACTTACCAAAGCCACCAAAGTATTTTGGCATTGTCGGAAAGCTTTCGATAAGTCTTGGATACGGTCTCCCAAAGTGGGCCAGTGGATCTACTAAGCCATGATTAGACCTCTCGTATCCTACGGCTCCATTGTGTGCTGGCAAAGAGGGCGAGAAGGGTCACGGACATAAGGCAATTATAGAAATTTCATCGGAATATTTTGTGCCATAAGAACCACTTTATCATCTGCCTTAGAAGTACTTTTGGGCCTGCGACCTCTCCACCTCTTTATCGAGGATTTATCGAGGAGGAATGTTGTCAGACTAAGTCATTACGGGTTTCCGTTTCGGTAGAACGTAGAATGATCAAATTCGATATGTCTCCAAGAAAGCTCTGGATACGCTGTACACTCTCTCCACTAGATGGGAGGGTGTGGTGTACTGGCAGTTCAAAAAGGAACTTTTATTTTGGACAAATGCGGCATTTTTTGTTAAACAGTTATTTGGATGCGATGTGCATAGAATAAAAATGCCGTATCTGTCTTTTTGCAGTTTTAGTTTTGCCTTACGTGTCCTATGCCGCAAATGGAATGTGCCGCATTTGTCTTATCTCATGTGTCTCATTTTCCAAATGGCCTTGACTCGTTTGTCAAGTGACTAATTTAAAAGTGTCGCAAATGTCTAAATTAGCCGGCTAGACCCTAAAAAGGCTAACCAGCTAACAACACATATTTTATTTATATCTTTTGGTCCGATCACTTATGGTCGCCACCGATCGGTACCTTGGGAGGTTATTAAGAGAAGGAGAGATAAGGAGAGATAAGGAGATACGTTTTAGAGGCAGAAATACAGAGAGTTACAAATATATACAAGGAGAGTGTGGGGACCGAAAGATATACAGCAGAGAGTTAGCATAATATAGATAGAGGGAGATAGATGGCGACAGATGAAGACAGAGTGAGAGAAAGAGTAATTACTCCTTCAGGAGTATTTTTGGGGAATCGAATATTTCGTATATACGTTTTTTTTCACTACAAAAAATGAAAAGGAGTATTATTGTAAATATTTGCCCTTATTTTGTGTAGCGCCGATTTTAGGCCGTTTAATAAAATGTCGGCGGCCGGCTATACAAATGGAACTGGCGACCAGCGTCCGCCGGCTCACAGCTCTGGTCTAAGCGAAAACTCCCAATAAACATGTGCCGCATATGCCTTTTCTTAGTTTGTCTTTGCCGTATTTGTCTTAGTCTCATTTGACTTTGCCGCATATGTCTTTGCCTCTAAAATCACTCCACCATAAAAAAATATTTAGTCATTCCTTTCTATGAAATCCTTAAATAAATTATAATATTAATGGATAATATTTTATCCACTAATTACTTCCTTTTTCTTGCGGTGGCCACCCCCGCATAACCATCTCTTCTCTCTCTCTCTCTCTCTCTCTCTCTCTTTCTCTGTCGCCCCTTCAACCCTAGAATTTCTATATAATTTATCTAGTTTGCGAGCGTAAAGCGCAAAAAGTCACGGGGGTTAACACATTTGTACGCCCGAAATTATGTGTATAGCTTATATACTATACGTAAGTACATAGTTATATATGTGTAAGTGATATATAAAGATATAAAGCTGTTGTGCGGTCTACATTTATTCTCATATGCAAAGGCATATTTTTTCATACATGTATATATATGAAATTATATACGACAAATGCGCATAGGAAAAAGGAAAACACACACATACACACACACACACACAGAGAAATACAATATTTTTCCCATTAGACTCTTTCCTGCGGTGCACCACAAATGGGAAAACTTGGCTCCAACAACGCAGCCGGGCCCAAGCCGGTGCCTCAGCCGTTGCCTCAGCCGCCAGTTGTGTGTGCATTTTACCTACACCCTCCCCCAAGCAATAATGTTTCACAATCTACGTGTATATATGTGTGAGTGTGTGTGTGTGTGTGTGTGTGTGTGTGTGTGTTTATCCTATATCCTACGTTCAAAGAGATAAAACCGAGATTTTCCAGAAACATAATGTTTTTATTTGTGGATGGTGGCAGCGGTGTGGTGGGTGGTAGTTATTGTTGTTGTTGTTTTATGATGTTGCCTGAAGCGTGTGTGCTTATAAGTATAGTTTATTATACTC
>JAAAKO020055503.1:0-10701 GCA_010015015.2 Bolitophila cinerea | reverse complement strand
TCTCCGTCAACCTTATTTAGAACCATGAGGTAAAAGTTTAAAGTATGGCGTAAGATTATGCCCAAAAAAATGTTTTAGGCGCTTAACAAATGGCCTTTAGGTCAAAATATGCCGTTAAAAGCTCGCAAATATAATCAGTCAGTTTTGGATTTAAAATATAAAATTAAATTTTAATTAAAAAAGAAAAAAAAACGACCAAAAATTAAATTTCCTAATTAATTTCCTAAAACTATAAATTTAAAAGAGTTTTCACAAAAATATCTTCATCTGACAATTTTAGAGCCGATTGATTTTTTCGAGAAAATAGGAAATTTTCAACCACCCTAGGGTCATGCAAAATCGTCAAAAAATGGATTTTTTAATTCGGATGCAATCTTTATATAGCTGACGGTGAAAACAAACACTGAAAATGGGTTATGTAGCACTTATGTAGAGGACAACAATTATGTCACAAAACCATTTCCACTTATTTGGCGACCATCATAAGATCACAAAGTTTACTGGCGAATCTTCCTAATAGGATAATCGTACATCTCATGAAATATAACATTATTGGAAAGCTTGGTCTTTACCAAGAAAAGAGAACCTTTTCGGATAAAATATTTGCACAAGTCAAAAGGTATAAATTAAACGCTTTTTAACCTTTAGTCTGAATAGTAAAGAAATTCTAAAAAAATCGGATGCTACCACCGATTTTTCACCTTTAATCTGTATAAGCTAAAAAATCCTCAGAATTCGGATAAGCCCCCTCGAATTTACAAAACATAATATGCGCATTGATTTTAAACCAAGATGCGCGATACATCTCGCAGTCTAAAAATATCTTTTTCAATTTAACAGTAGATACACACACTAGAATATAATATGTAAATATAGAACGTATATATATATACAGACATATATTAAATCACACCTCTTCGGAGAACGCCTCAATAATTTATGTTACGGCAAATATGCATAGAGGGCATACACATGAGGGACAAGCGTGAAAAAAGGTACCAGCCGGCAGCAGGCACGGATTCACTCCGGCTCGACGCCGGCCGCTGCCCGAATGCTATGCCTGACCTTTTGCCTTATTTACCATATTGACAAAAACACTTTCTAGAGAGGAAACCAAATATTTTCTTTTCAATGTGATAAAGTCCGAGTGTCGTCGCTTATGCTATACTAGCATATACTAGCATATACACAATAAATAATATCTATATTTTATATTTTTTGTGTCTATCGTTTTAGGTGACATTCTCTTGTATATCTCTCGAACATTTAAATAGCAATAGTTATATTCAGTAAATTTATTCGGTTCACGTCACACCTTCTTATAAATAAAACACAGAATAGTATATAGAGTATTGTTAGTATAACTCGGAATATACTATTATTCAGAAGAAGACAGAATCGTATATATCCAGTTGTTATCGATCGATATATGACCACACCAGAGCTCGAATATATAATTATTTATGTGCGTGGGTCTGGGTACACCTTTGACACGTGCCATAAATATATTGCTCTTGCATGTTGCATGATTCACAATTATCAGTCGGGTCGGATCTCGGTGTGATCTACTTGTCAATGTCAACGCTGTTTTATATCCGTATTTGTTGCATCCAGGATTCCCAGGAGAACTGCACACGGAAGCATGATTTCTAATGATTCGATATAAGTTTTATGTTAAAGACGTTCTGCTATTTGTGTCATCTACATCCATAGACGATGAATTGCTTTAAAAGTATCCCATTTTCTAAATGTTTTTTTTTATATAAATTGTCCATATATTAAAATTCCAAATTCTATTTTAGTGTCAAATATGCTGCCACTGGCTGCCACCGAATCGGACCCTTATCACTTCAAATCGTTAACACCTCAAAATATAAAACGACTCCCACTTCCATATAAATGCCAAATTATAGCTCGGAAATCGACATCATGTTCATTGGACAAGTTGCCGATGGTAGCTAAGTTTCTGGTTAAAAAAAAATTGGAGATTTCATCTCATCACCCAATTCGAGTAGCCAGATGAAACATAGTATTCCTGGGCTGATCTGCACATCGACAATAATATAAAACTTGATAGAGGAAATACATAACATTTTCAACAGATACAATTTTTGTACCTCGTCCAAGGTATTCCAAATAAAACGATAGCAAATAACCTACAAAAACAATGTAAAGCACTTAAAAAAAATACCTATCCCTCCCGCTACGTCCACGTTGTGGTTCAATCAAAACTGATGGTAACGCCAAAGTTGATTAGATTTGATAATAAGAATTTGATTTTATACGTTATACATTTCCGGGATTTGGATTCCAAGAATAAAATTTACAGTGATTTCAATTTGTATTTGGTTTTTATTTTCGTTTTTGATTCCGGAGATTAAGATTGCATGAGATTTACATTTTCGGAATTTGGATTTCCGTGATTTGGTTATCTGTGATTTTGTTATCAATGATGCCGTATGCATGAGTTGTAAATTACATTGAATTTAAGATATCGAAAAAAAAATATTTATCGATAGATAAAACATACAATTTTAGGTATTATATTGGATTTTATTTATTTAACTGCCAACAAGAATAAAATTTACAAGTGATTGTTTATAATTTTTTTTAATTATCAGTTTTTGGTGATAAACAAATAAAAAAAGAAAAATGGTACCTAATAAAAATTATAGTTTATATTTTCATGAAATAAATGCAGCTATTTCTCTATATAACAAAATATTTTTCATATTTCACTAAAAATATTTTTTTTTTTCAATTAAATATTAAAAAGCGATGTCTTTTCTTTTTTAAAAAATGGAAGATTTATCTTTTTTAAAATTGGTAAATTTATCTTTAAAAAAACGATAGAATATATTATAAATAATCAGTAGATCGGTAGATAAAAGAAGCAGCCGTTTTAGAATTGTAGCCTCATCTCTAAAATAGGAGTGGATTGGTTAAACTAAAAACGGTGCCTGTTTCTCATATATAACTGTAGCATTTTCACTTTTAAGCTCTTTTTTAACACAAATAATAAGAATTCCTCTAAAAAGATTGCTAAAAAACTGTCGATTTATTTAATTAAAAAAAATGGATATTTACGTTATTCTAGTTTCAAATGATGCAATGTTCCTAAAACTCTGTAAGATTTCTACAAAATATGTAACTTTTACAAGAAAATAAGTACATTTTACAAATTGTTTGTTTTATTATAAAGGATTTGGGTAATTTATTTGATAAAATCAGTCCAAAAAGAAAAATCTTGAAATAAAAAAAAAATCCATACAAAGTAAAACGATGGTTATCCTAATAGAAAAAGTAGTGCGAAAACGCCACAGGCGCTTCTTAACTTGCTCTAGTTTAGAGCCGACATTTATTGACGCGATTTAGAGCTAAGCTACGCTCTAATGTCAAAAATCTAACTTTAGAGCCACTCTAAATATATCCCTGGGAAATTTACAAGAATCGCAGCAATCTGACAGAGGTTTGACAATAATTTAGTCACTGTTGGGCACTTAATCAAAAAATCCATTTTTTGAGCTAGCATCTTTAAAGACGGGCCTACTTTTGGTTTTGGGGTTTGTTATTATATGATGAGTTCTCACGTTTTTTCAGACTATTGGCTTTGGTCAGATTGTCAAAAAAAACTTCAAATCCACAAAAAACGGCGAAATGTATTGGTTGAAAAACAATACCAAAATTTTTAACCAATCAAATTCACAGATTTTGTGATTTTGGAGTTGTGCTTCTCCAATTGGACCGAAGTTTTAGCTATTTTTGTTAGTTTAGTCAATACATTTTTACAGCCTATCCAAAACGTCTTCTGAATACTTTACTTTTTTACTGCCTTTATAATTTTTTTATAATTGGCCACCTCAACATTTTTTGTTTGGTCAGAATAATATTATGCAGGGTGCTGTCTAGACTCAACCGTTTACGTCGTCATATTTATCCCGGTGAATTTGTGGCAAGATATTATCGTATAGTTTTTTTTTTTGAAATAATCGTACTCCTAGTCGTCCAATTCGTTGTAATCATCCCACAACCCACACATGCTCGTTTTTTTATCAAATCTAAGCACTAAATATAAACATAACAATCGACAACTCCAAACATAAGTGAATAAAATCAAAACGCTAGAGCAACACTCCAAAACCAAAAACCTCGGCTTAAAACTACTTAGGTGGTCGTTTTCGACTACCTAAGTTAGATTTGGCTCTAAAATGACAGCTCTAACTCGTTAGAGTCGGATGAATAAAACGAATTTTAAACCGCGTGAATAAAAAACCCTAATGTTATAAACACCCAGAAAGAAAATTAAAAGGCCGTTAGTTAATTTACCGCGCTTTTGTCCTTTTTCGTCCGTCTATAAAGGGATCACAAAATTTTGTGGTGGAAAACTCTAAAACAAGTCCTTGCTAAAAGGACGACCAATTTTGACCGAAGATGGTTCAAAAATTAGACTCATCCATGATGATATTTGTGTTGTTTTCTTACCATTCCAATGCCTCAAATGGCGATATTTTAAAAAATTACAAAGTCCCATGTTTTTTTAACATAACAAATAAAAAAGATAAAAGTCATGAAAATGCCACAACTTGGATTTGTTATGGCCATAAAAAAGTATAGACACATTGATATCCATAACATTAAATGTTGTGCTGTGTGGGACAGTCCCACTTCTGCTGTCCATAACATTTAAAGCCGAGATTACTGAAATACGAGAACATCATATATTTTTGAATGTGATATTTATACCCTGGAAAGCTTCTTACATATCCAGAGCATTTTATCTTTATATATATATAATCGTTGGTGCGTTTGTTTGTAACGAATGATTTCTGTAACAATAAGAGCAATCGAGTTAAGATCTATAACATATAGGTTCGGATCTATCTTTTCTGGGTTTTTCTTTTATGTTGGACCCGGTAGATGGCGTTGGGGTCAATTTAATGTAGTGATCGAGGCCTGACGAGAGAAGATTATTTTTGGAAAGTATCAATCATAATAATATTGTGCGTTTTCAGGAACAATTCAAAAATCTATAATGTCTTTTATTAGATCGTTGCTGGGTGTGTGATAGGTTTTCAATAAATGTATTTAGTTTGTTTATTTAAAGTAGTCAATGCGCATGACATTAGTTTTTAGGGACAGTTCTCTATGAAGAAAGGTATTCGTTCGAATATTTAAAATTCTAAGATGGATCGTCAGTAATGGCCACACAAATTCCGTCAATTTTGAAAAATAACAATCCCCAACAGCGCCGAAAATGGTCCAACCACTTTATCCTGGTGACCTGGCATTGCATTTGTAGTACTGCCAGACTGTTCTTACGCCGCTCAGATGAAAGTTCGCCAGTCATCATTAAATATTTAAAAAAGATATTACAGATATTAATAAGAAAGGAACTGTTTTGCCAAACCTGTATAATTGATTGGCGTAAGAAAAGTCACCCGATTCGTCCTACAGACGCTATCGACAGCTTGGCCAATGGCACTGCTTTAAAAACGTTTTCACACGGTCCAAATCTGCGTATATTATTATTTCCAAGGCAGGACCTGAAAGGTTTTTTTTTCCAAGCCTGTATAATTGACTGGCGTAAAAAAGTCACCCGATTTCAATAAATTTAAACGTTTGCCGGGTCCAGCTAGAGTTTATATATATTACATTTATATAATACAACATAAAATGTTCTAACTATAGAACATAAAATAATGTACTAAATCGAGGGACAATTTATTCAACTATGGCTGTTTTTGCCCTAATAATGTTGTGTATTAATGTTCTTTTCGAAGAGATTCGCACAAGACAATATTGAAGAAACTATAACAAAGATTAGAAAGATAATTATCTGCCCTAGCAAGTTTTTACATATCCAGAACATTTTATGTCAATATATATTACTTATAAAGGGTCTTTTTTAGAGATATAGTACTTTGAAATAAAATAAAACAAGGATGCATTTTAAAATTCACATGAAATTGACTTTATTCAAAGATAAGATATCTATTGGCATAATAAGTTGAATATGATTTCTGGCATATGCTGGCTCGGACGTAATCTAGTCTGGAGGACTAATTTTCAATCACTTTTTCGAACATTTGTGGCCGTATATCGGCAATAACGCAGCAAATGTTGACCTTCAAGTGATCAATCAATACCACAGCTCCTGCACATCATGGTTGTTCAATTGAGGAATAAAACATTCAGTAATCATGGCTATATAGCTCTATATTGACTGTAACGTTCTGGCCAGCATCGCTTTTAAAGAAAAACGAACCAATGATTCCACAAGCCCATAAAGCACACCAAACAGACAGTTCTGGATGTTACGGTGTCCTAACATACACTTGAAGATTATCTTCAATTAAAATACGGCAGTTTTGTTTATTGACGTATTCATTCAACCAAAAGTGAGCTTCATCGCTAAAAAAAATTCTGCACGTAGTGCGCGATACGTATTTCGAACAGAACCATTATTTTCAAAATAAATTTGCACAATTTGGAAGCGTTGTACAGGCGTCAGTCTATTCATGTTGAAATGCCAAACCAAACTAAACACAAATCACTTGACAGTGTTGCCAACTTAAAGTTCTTTATCTTTAAAAATCACCGTTTATAATGCAACATAAAATGTTCTAATGAGAACATAAAATTTAGTTTAAAATCAAGAGACATTTTGGTAACTTTAATACGATTTTTGTCCTAATAGTGTTGTGTATTTAATGTTCTTTTCGAAGAGATTAGCACAACACAATATTGAAGAAATAATTAGCTAAAAGACAATTCTACTTCTGGAAAGTTGAACATACTCTAAACATTTAATGTCCAGATATATTACTTATATACTGCAACATAAAATGTTCTAACGAGAACATAAAATATTGTGCGAAATCGAGGGTCAATTTGTTTTACTTTTAAACGATTTATGTCCTGATAGTGTTGTGTATTTTCTGTTCTTTTCGAAGAGATTCGCAGAACATAATATGTACTACATATTTAAGAAATTAATAGCTCAATGTGAATTCTAATCCTGCAAATTTGTACATGTCCAGAACATTTTATGTCCAGATATATTACTTATATAATGCATCATAAAATGTTATAATGAGTTAATAAAATGTTGATCGAAATCGAGGGACAATATAATATTTATGCCCTGGATTTTTTTTAACAAATCCATAACATTTTATGTCCATATATACAAGGTGGGCCAAATGAAGTCATCCAATATTGTTTGTTATATTATCTAAATGAAAAACTGCTATTCTGTTTGATGATTATGTTTATTTGAACCTTTTGAATTTTATATGGGCCCGTGTTATGGCATTTTTCATCACTTCGGCGAGAACTTCTGGCGACAGATTCTCGTACTCGTGTCGAATGTTGTCCTTGAGGGCTTCCAGGGTCTCAGTCTTGTTCACGTAAACATGGGACTTAAAAAAAACCATACAAAATTCTGGAACGGTTAAATCGGGCGATCTTGCGGGCCAGTGCAAATCGCCAGTACGAGAGATGAGGCGACCCGGGAACGCCGTCTTTAGCATATCGTGGTTTGCGCAGTGTGTGCCGTTGCTCCGTCCTGTTGTAACCACATGTCTTCCAGTCTAATTCGTCCAATTGCGTCAGAAAAAACTCGGTTAACATGGGACTATAGCGCGCAGCGTCCACTGTTGTCTTTTGACCAGCGGCGTTTTCGAAAAAATGGCCCGATGACTACTCCAGCGTGAACAGCGCACCATGCAGTCACTTTGAGCAAGTTTAATGGCTCCTCGTGCATCACTCGTGGATTTTCGGTGCCCCAGAAGCGATAGTTTCGCTTGTTCACTAACCCGCTGAGGTGGAAATGAAGTCATTATGATTTTGGTCGATAAAAAATGCCATAAAACGAGCCCATATGGCAATCAATTGTGATGGCACCCATTTGGCCGATATCATCTTTTTGACTTGACCAATAAAAATATTTTTTTAGGTTCAAATAAACATAACCAAAAAACAGAATCAAAATTTTTCATTTAGAAAAAAACATGAGAGCCAAACATCATCGCATGACTTCCTTTTGCCCACCCTGGATTTTTTTACAAATCCAAAACATTTTATGTCATTGTAACATAATATAATATACTAAGAACATAAAATGTTGATTGAAATTGAGGGAAATTTTTTTCAAGTATGGCTGCTTTTGTTGTAATAATGTTGTGAATTTTATGTTCTTTCGAAGTAATTTGCAGATCATATTATGTTCAAAATATTGAAGACATTTTTCGCTCACTGTGAATTCTAATTCTGGAAATTTGTAGATATCCAGAACATTTTATGTCCATACATATTACTTTTATAATACAACATAAAAAAAATACTAAGAACATAAAATGTTGTGCGAAATCGAGGGACAGTTTTTTTGTACTCATGGACGTTATTTGTTCCAGTAGTGTTGTGTATTTAATGTTCTTTTTGAAGAGATTCGCTTACCATATTATATGTACAAAATATTGAAGAAATTATTAGCTGAAAGATAATTTTGCCCTTGAAATGTTTTGCATATCCAGAACATTTTATGTTATATTACTTATATAATACAACAACAAAATGATCTAACGAGAACAGAAAATGTTGTGCGAAATCGGGGGACAATGTGATAATATACCCTAGTTTTTTTCATATCCAGAACATTTTATGTCCAGAGATATTACTTATATAATGCAACAATAATTTACTAAGAACATAAAATGTTGTTGTCGAGGGAGAATAATCTACTAAGAACATAAGATGTTGTTGTCGAGGGAATTTTTTAGAGTACTAACTATAATAATATTATAAGCTTATCCTATTTACCCCGGATTTGGTGGAGGTTCCACTTGGAATCTCTAAGAGATTCTTCTCGATTTTGGATTCTTCAGGTGTGGGCAAAAGGGTATGATAACTTTTCTTCTGGATCCTCTACAATGTGAAATGAGAAACTTTTTTTTGAAAGATAATTAAAAAAATCGAAGCATTTTCAGGTATAAAGTGGCATCCTTTAGTTTATTTTTACCGAATAGTATTTATGATTTATAAGGTTCGGTTGTAATGCATTTTATTTTAAGAATACTTATCTTATATAATATTCATTGATTTTTCAGTAATAACAATAGGTTTCCCATAAAATAAATCCTTAAAGTATAAAATAAAAATGACAGTTCTCTCTTATGGGAGTTATGTCAAATAATACCTAAACGTATTTATGATTTGATGCCATAATCAAATAACCCGTATATTAATTACACTATTTAAGCTACTATTCGACGAATTACATCGTAAACCTCGCCTGTGCGCAATAAATCACTCGCAGCATCTCTCGAGGCATCTCCCTCTCTCTGTCTCTCGTACTCTCAATTTTTAATAAATATCACACACGTGAGGCAAAATGTTTGTGTGCATTAACGCCCGATTAACGCCACGTTTTCCGTGTCAATAAATAATATTTCGAATTACATTGGAGACTGACGGTTTATACTAGATTTGTGCTAGTATAAATGTGTTCACAAATAAACACACACACACACACACATACTAACGTATATATGTATATTTAAAACAAACACCTTAATAATATCGAGCGAAGAGAGCGGAATATGATTATTATTTATTTTCTGTTTGCTAAAGTAAAAATAAATATGTACATAAATATCTCAGAGCTATATATTTAGTAGTAGTACATTATTTGTAGTATGGTCTAGCTAGACTATGTATTTTAGTATTTATGCGATGTAGCCGCGGTGTTTTAGGTGAGACAGAGAAAGGGAGAGGTATAGATAGAGAGAAGCGAGCCACATCATAATATTATGCGTACATATTTTTGTATGTTACTGCGAGCGTATGCGGGCGGCTCGGCTTGTGTACATTATGTATACAACATATGATTCAGAGGCAAACAACATGCGCGGGCGGTCGGGGGGTCGGGCGGTGGTCGGGCACACGGTGGAACTCCCGTGGAAGTGTTATTGAGTTATTTTTATCGTGCACTCGCGCACGGCAATTTCTAATGGGATTCTTATATACACCGTTCAACTTTTCTAGATGAGTATAGACTCATGCTAGCCACCAAGGTGTGTGTGCGGTATCCAATACATACACACACACATAAGCTCACTCACAAAACAGTTAATAAATAAACGAACCACAAATGAAATTGTATTTATATTCAGCGCCGTCTACCGCAAGAGTAAATATTGTTCAAAGCTTTTTTTGATGTTGTCGGCGGTGATGGTGGTGTGCATATAGTCCATATTTTACAATGTTCTTATTTATGTAATCATGTTTATTTGTGAAAAGCTATTATAAGCTTTTATCTTATGTATACATTTAATAATTTATCATAAAATTCATTGTACAATTTTTGTATATGCATACAAAGTGGATTTTTTAGATAAATACTATCAATACTATAAAATAAACTAGTACGTTGGCACAACTACAGAATTTTTTTTAGAAAATTAAAAAGAAAAGTTTTTTAGGAAAAATATAAGATTGACCGTTTTTACGGTAAAAATAATTTACAAAGTGTAAAAACAACAAATCGACCATTTTTACGGTATAAATCACAAAAGTGAAAATGACCATTTTTACGGTAAAAATCACAAAAGTGAAAAAAATACCATTATACGGTAAAAATCACAAAGTGACCATTTTTACGGTAAAAATCACAAAGTGACCATTTTTACGGTAAAAATCACA
>JAAAKO020055502.1:0-25396 GCA_010015015.2 Bolitophila cinerea | reverse complement strand
ATTGAATGCAAATAAAAAAGTAATACATTTTTCTTGTAAAGAGGAAAGATTCAGATTTCTGAATAGATCAATTTTATGACATTTATGAGACAGCCGTTTTTGTCCCCTATCAACAGTCAATATATATGCACATTACACCATTTTACGCATATGATCTGGCCATTTTGTTCAATATATAAACCTTTTAGACCACCCAGTCACAATCCTAAAATATCTTCAAAATATATTTGGAAATGACCTAACCTCAAAAGTTTGATTCCATGTGGTCATTTAGTGTCCATTTAAATGTAAAACTGCAGCCATATATTGTATGTATCTATTTGATATTTAAATTCAACACCGTGTAAAATTAAAGAAATGTCTACTTCATTTTCGTTAAAATAAATAAATAAAAGGTGATGGATTTTTTTGGCGAAACCAAACTGACTAACGCTTATATTAATGACCAACAAACACTAAAAATCATTTTATTTTTTTGGCCATTTTTGAAATGGTCACATCGACTAATAGTCGATAGCACAGTGGACCCATTTAGTGGCCTACGTGGTCTCTTTGAGACGGTCTCCCTTCCCATCATCATAAATAGTCGCATATTATATATGCTTGCCAAAAGAACCAAGTGGTTTGATGATTTAAGAAAAATAAGAGCTATATTAAGATCAGTTTAAGTATCATGTAAAAAATATGTTTAATTGTAAGTTATTTTCTTAGGTTTTTATAAGATCTTTGCCTTCAAAACTATGACCAGCCAAAAACAATCAAAAAAGTTTAGTTTTGTGATAGACAGGAATATCTTTTAAATCGAAAATTAAAGAAGAGACTTATTTTACTAAAAAAAAATACTAACGGTCTCCTTTTCTACAGTTTGTTACTACATTTTCAACTACCCTCTGAAACGGTCAAATTTGACCTCCTATAGAACATATATGTTCCATTATTATTATTCAAAATATACAAAGTTGTACAATTATCTGAGGTCATCAAATAGTTTCCCCAAAAGGGCGACCACTAAAAACTGGAGTTTATTGTCTCATAATAATGTTAGCATCGTCTCCGTCTATGCAAGCTATAATATTACTTCGATTGTTATGAGAATAGCTAGATATTACTTAGTATAGTACCCCTTTTAATGCTTCATATTTTTGAAGGCTTATTTCTGTTTATACCAAACTAGAAAATAATTAAATTTTATTTATATTTAAATTTAAAAATTATATTGTAACATGGAACAATCCCAAATAACACTCTCATTCTCTTTCCAGATAACACAAAATGACGGCCAATTCCGGCTACGAAAACAAAGCCTACGACGGCGACAATCCAGTTAAAGTAAGTATCCTCCCCAAATTCTCACCCGGAACACTCTTAATCTTAGATTTACACGAACTAACACTCAAATTCACATTATAGCCACCACTCACCTCCGAAGACACGGTATCGGTGCGCGAGAAGGTAAAATTATCCCGATCCGAGAAATGGCGTATCCTGAAGAATGTGTCGGTGCTGTCGTGCGCCTTCATGGTTCAGTTCACCGCTTTCCAGGGTACCGCCAATCTGCAGTCCTCGATTAACGCCAAAGACGGTCTCGGCACCGTATCGTTGAGTGCCATCTACGCCGCTATCGTTGTGTCCTGTATCTTTATTCCTACCCTTGTCATCCGTCGGCTAACCGTTAAGTGGACCCTGTGCGCCAGTATGATCTGTTATGCACCCTACATTGGAGCCCAGTTCTATCCAAAGTAAGACTGACAGATTTTTAAAGTATATTATAAATAGAATCTAAAACTATAATTTATAAAGGTTCTACACCCTCGTGCCGGCTGGTATTCTGCTCGGTCTAGGAGCTGCCCCGATGTGGGCGTCCAAAGCAACGTATCTTACGCAGTGCGGACAAGTGTACGCAAAGATCACGGACCAACCGGTGGACGCCATTATTGTGCGCTTCTTTGGCTTCTTCTTCCTTGCCTGGCAAACGGCTGAGCTTTGGGGCAATCTCGTCTCTAGTCTGGTGCTGTCCAGCGGTGCTCATGGCGGCGGTGGTGGAAATGGATCTCACTCAGAGGCAGCTCTATCGCTGTGCGGTGCTAACTTCTGTGTTGTGGCTTCGGCCGAGAACGGAAACCTGGAACGACCACCAGATGCTGAAATCTTTGAGATCTCCACCATCTATCTGGCCTGTATCATTGCTGCTGTCATCATTATTGCTCTGTTCTTGGATCCATTGTCAAGGTAATTGCGATAGGCATTATAATTAAAGGATCATCTCTATACTAACTTGCATATATATTAATGAAAAGGTACGGTGAAAATCGTAAGGGATCCGAATCTGCAAAGGAACTGTCCGGCGTGGCTCTGTTGTCCGCTACCCTGAATCAATGCAAGAAACCAAACCAGCAGCTCCTCATTCCGTTGACTGTTTTTATCGGTATGGAGCAAGCGTTCATTGGCGCTGATTTCACTCAGGTTAGTTACAGACGAGAAATATAGAATTGAGTTTAGATTAGGAAAATAACGTTCCGAATTTAATATCAGGCCTACGTTTCCTGTGCCCTGGGCATCCACACAATCGGCTACGTGATGATCTGTTTCGGTGTGGTGAACGCCATCTGCTCGCTGGCCTTCGGTTCGATCATGAAGTACATTGGACGTATTCCAATTTTGGCTCTAGGTAAGCTCAAAAAATCTATACTATATAAAGATGTCACACTTGAAAGGTTTCGCACAGATTAGCGAGAGATCCGGGCCCATTTCTCTAGCATCACTTGTTATACAAATAAAATGTTTTCGGATTATTAAAGTAAATTTATTAATAAATCTCAATTTATTATAATTTTTGCTATAAAAAATAATTAAAGGAAATGGTAGAATGTTTAATATCGATTGCAAAATACAACTTTTTCAAATATATATTCTCAAATAAATTATAATAATAATAACAATATGGATACCAAAATTGTTAAAACACGTCTTTTTAACCCTATATTAATCGTAATTATCTTCAGGAACAATTGTACATGGTGCCATCATCATAATTATGCTTTTCTGGAGACCACATCCAGAGAACCCACTGATTTTCTTTGCCATCGCTGGACTTTGGGGAGTTGGTGATGCCGTCTGGCAAACACAAATTAACGGTAAGTCACCATGAAATAACCACATTTACAAAAGGACGTTTTTTTAAACCGTTTATTTATCGTCTGATAGGTCTCTACGGTATGCTGTTCCGAAGGAACAAGGAAGCTGCCTTCTCGAACTACCGTCTGTGGGAATCTGCAGGTTTCGTTATTGCCTACGCCTACTCAACGACCTTGTGCGCACGCATGAAGCTGTACGTCCTCTTCGGAAATCTTGCCATCGGTGTGGTCGGTTACATCATTGTGGAGATCAGACACAGGCGGAAGGTAAGATTATTAGCCCGCAAATACATATGAACCAGCTCACAGAGAGCTAATCAAATGTTTGTGTTTAATTTTAACAGGAACGTCGACTCAAGAAACAGGAAGCCAAAGATAATGCTGCCCGACAGGCCGAAGCTGCCCGAAACCAGATCGAAGAGACCGACGACGAGCGCGATGATCTCGAAGAAGATATTGAAATCACTCATTTCTAAATTTAACAATAAGAACATTCCACTGGCCGCATGCATTCGAACATGCTCATATTTTATTTTATCTCAATTTGACGCAATGTGTCCGAACGGCGCATTGTATCATCTACAAATACTATACTTTTAGCTATTTTGAGGTTAGGCAAACGCGCTGTCATTGGCTGCGTGCGCAACACACACACACAAACACATTACTGTACATTATACAATTATCGAAAGCGATTCATCCGAGAGTTAGAGATTTTGAAACAATGGTCGGTGGTTCTGACCAGTAAAGTCGCATATATAAAAATAAATATATAAATATATACAATTATATATAATTATATATATATATGTATATATCATATATACACGCTATATATATAATTGTAAAAATTTACATACACACAAACAAAACAACTGTAACCTAGTGAACTACACGCGTTACGTTATTATTTAGTTTTAGGTTAATTTCGGTTCGAAGGACCAATATTATGAAGAAAACAAATGTTATAAAAAATTTCAAATAATCTGTAAATTATATATACAGAACATTTTTAAGAATAATCGTTTTTAAAACGGACGCCAAGCAGATTAAACACTATTGAAAACAAATTAAGAACTACTTTTGTGGCACACGCATCACTATGATTATTTATTATTTTTCCGTTTCATCTAGTACACGTTTTTACAAGCGCGCAAGCGTCACATTTTAAATGTACTAGTTTGACCGTTGGATCTCATAATTTACCGGTTTATTGTGGTTCAACAGTATAGAAAAGCCTAGGTTCACGGACGGTTTGCGGAAAAGCTTTATATGTCTGTTGTTCAAATTTTGCGTCGTATAAGAAATTAAAAAAACACACACATCCATTGTTTTGAAAACCCTAACCAAACAAAACAAGAATCGAGCAACGCACTTTATATGTGTCATAGATGAAGACACATAAGAAATGTCATCAAATATATCTTTTTAAAAAATAGTATTCTATCAAAAAAACTACACACGTGTTAGTTAGTCTATATAGTTTTTAATTGAAAATATCGCATCCGCAGAGAATACCATTATTGAGATATTATATATTTTAGAGGGGGCGATTTTTTTGGTACAAAATGGACACAGCGCATTTTACATTGTATGCTGTTGCTCCGTCGCAACGTGATTATGTTTTAATAACACACTTTGCGAACCCGCACCCCACGCATCCCCTCTTTAAGTGTTTCAATATATTTATATAATTTTAGCCAGTTATTTAAACACAAAACAAACATACAAAATCATAAAAAAAAACAAAACACTAAAATACTGTTCCTTAGTTTTTTAAAATCATATTTGTATTTGAAAAATGTACAAATACAATCTCACACACACTTATACACAATTATAATCAGAATACAATACGTGTTTGTATACGATTAACGGTATTTTCTTTGCACGTGCAACAGTCACATTCTTATTGTTAGAAAGCTATAGTGCTAAATGTCAAACTTATAGATACAGTTAATTCTTTTAAATCTATCGAGTATATGTGCCTGCAAATAAATGTAAATATATATAAACATGTTGATGATTCATACACACAGGATATATAAATAATTATGTATTCTTAGAACAATATATAATATCATTATGTATGTTTAAGATTGTAAAATAGTAGTGATTAGTTTAATAAAAATATATATTTTATGCAAAAAAAAGTAAAAAAGGTTTTTTTTTTAATTTTTAGGTTAGCTACATTTATTTTTAATATTTATTTCAGGCAAAATGCAAATGCCAAAGTGTTATTATGAGTGTTATTATGAGGTTATGTCTCGGGTTATGTGTACAAGTTGATGCAAATTTTCATAAATATATACACAAAAAAATGTATAAATAATATTTTTAAACAGTCAAATTTGTTGAATCAATCCAATTGCTGCTAAAGACGCCTTCTTCCTTGAAACTAAGTCATGTTTAAGGGAATAGAAGCGAGTTCTTTCCTAAAAACGATCATAGTGCCATCTTGTGTATCTGCAAAAGAAAGAGCTAATGACGAAATTGACGTTTTTAGTATTATTTAGCTAACGGTTATAGGTTGGTTCATATGGTGAAGAAGAAGTCCAAGTCATTGAGTCGTTCAATAACATTCAGCAATGTAAAAAAGGAATACAAAATCCTAAGCGGTGAGGTAAGGTGGGGGTTCTCACAGAAATTATTTAGCACACTGTAAGCTCCTAGAGTGCCCATTGTACTATCTAAGGGGATAATTTCCTAGAAATAAAATGTTGTAATTTAGGCTTGGTAAATACCTCCTGTGAGGGGTGAAGTTTTCAAATCCAAAATCCTAAACTGCAACTGGGGTCATCCATATATTACGTAACGCTAGAAAACGTTTTGTTTACCTCCTCTACATATCGTCGTAACACAACGGTAACAATATTATAGAACCTTCCTTAAAAAAACGTACCAAATCCTTAACCCGCACCCCTCCCATATAAAATAATAAAATGTACGATAATTCAAAAAAATTATATTCAAAAAAATAATAATAAAATGTATAAAATCTTAAATTTTTTTTCTATTTTTTTTCATATCTTTGAACCCCTCCCACCCTAATGGGTTTAGTTCTCAAACAAAAAATGTGTATATTTGGGGTTAGTGAGACTCCCTTTTAAGAGATAAGGTGGATAAAGGGTTCCGGCGTTTGTGCAGTTTAGGATTTAGTACCTGGGGATTTTTTCTTCCCCTACCCTCTCATATCGGGGTCTCCCCAACCCCGAAAATTATAATATGGTTTCTAGGAAATGAACCCCTTAGGGGTGGGAGGTGTTCAATGATTTGGGAAAAAAATATTTCGAAGCGTCCTGGAAAGTATGCTAAGTGTGTTGGGTATCAAATTAAAAGTATTTAAAATATCTAAAAATTAAAAATTAAATGGGGAAATCAAAAAACGTGATATTTCATATAATTTGCTCTAGGAGGAGGAGGCAAGGGGGGAGGCGAATAAAAGATGCATTTATTTTGTAAAAGGCCAAACCTAAACAGCCGTTTAGTTTTTAAGGCCGTGGACACCCTTTATAGGGCAATGTAAGCTTAATATGGTTTTAGGCCATTTAAACCTTATTTCATGGTCCGGCTGACTCATACGAAATTGAACTAAATCAAACAAATGTATAGAGAATATATATTTTTTTTGCAATGGGGGTCTACGGCCCCAAAAACTAATGGACTGTATAGATTTGAGACTTAAACAAAAATGGCATCATTTTTTTTCCTTTTCCCCTTCCGTTTCCCCCATTTATATTAAATTGAACAAAAAAAGAGTTTTTTTTTAATATCTCCTAAATATAATATATATATATAAATATATATAATAATTTATTTTTAAAATAGAGATATTTTAAATACCTTTAATTTGATACCCAACACACTTACCACACTTTCCGAAACGATCCGGATTTTTTTCTAATTTTTTACCAAATCTTTGAACCCCTCCTACCCCTATGGGGTTAATTTCCTAGGAACCATATTATGTTATTCGGGATTGTAACCTCTCCTCTCTATTTGGAGTTACGTAATATATATGTGAACGGTTCCTTTCGCTAATATACGAATTGCCCCCAGTCATCAAGTTTTACAATTAAAAAAATATATACAACACGAGTTCAAACTTGCACTATGGCAACACATATTATGGTTCAAACTTTTCTCATATCTCATCTGTCATTCTAACGATGGATCATCGACCCGCCGCTGCCGTTCTGTGTGTTTTCTGTTTTCTAGTTTTCCACTTGAACTTGCTTGTTCGTACTTCACATAAGAAATTTACTTTTTTTGTGAACCGCGCACAGTGCAGTCGTCTGGCTTTTGCTCCTAATCGTTCCCACCAGTGAACACAGATCTGTACACAATCTTATCGTGCATACAAATCGCTTTGTGGGCGTTTTTCGAGTTTATAGCCCATTGAGTAAAGCGTGTGTGCAATTATGATGATTTCTACTGTTGCGTCGGTGGCTATTCTGGTGACCCTTTGCTGTATGCCTGGAGTGCTGAGCGAAAGTGCAGCCATTCAGGTGACCAACGATAACTTTGCCGCCACCGTGCGAGACCAGAACATTCTGGTGCTGTTCTATTCACCCGAGTAAGTGTGACTTATTTGTTAATTCATTCATAAAGTAATAATTTAAATTGCATCCACATTATCGTGCACAAAATGCAATCATGTTGATGAACGACACTTTTTGGTGCCACACACACGGAGCACTGTGTGTGTGTGTGTCGGCTTTTCCTGAGAAAATCTATAAATAGCGCGAGTGTTTTTCTTTGACAAAGAAGGATTTGTTCGTTGCCTTGAACTTTTCTATGGGAATTTGTACATGGTTTTCTTATCTGTATTGCTACTCGTGGTCAGTGATGATCACACATTTTTAAGAGAAAGTGTCACGTATCATAAATAATTTACATATTAGCTATATATTTTTATATTTATTTGCAGTGTTAAATTTGCCTTTTTTAAAACGGTTCTTTCTTTGATATAAATATTGTGTTAATTAATAGACAAACTTATGTTCTATTTAAGATTGCAAGTATTTTTTACTAATTCCAACATATGTTATCGCTACATTTTGGTTGTCTCAAAACAAGCCCACAGTTGTTATCAAAAAAACACTTCAAATATAAAGATAAACATTCTTAGAAATTGTTTTTTGACTCTGCATGACCCAAAGTTTAATTTGATTCTGTAGTTAACACGTTTAAGATTTAAGTGATGTTTCAATTTATAATAACATGTTTTTTATATTTATATATAAAAATACCTTTTATCCTTTATGGAAGACATGATTTTTTTGTATACAAAAGAATACATCCATTTGGAAACAACTGTCTTTATATGATATCATATTATTGCTAAAACAGTTGTAATACGTCAATATAGATACATTATATTTTGAAAAATCATAGTTCTGCCAAAATAAACCATTATTTCGCAATATCTCTTATCTAGAAAAAAAGATCACATGAACCACATTTTTTCGATTGACTCGGAAACCAAAAAAATCTGAGTCGCCTCACGTACAACGTGATAACACACTGAAATGCTAACTAGAAACTAGATTGATAACACAAATATTGCCTGTTCAATTATTTCATATCAGCTGAACAGCTGCCTTGTTGCTGATCTAACGCTTTGTTGTTGTGGCTCATTGACCCAGTGGTGTTTATTGTACACGTTTCACCGCACTGATACGGAATTAATGTAGTGATAGTCCACCGGTACCGGTGACGAATATTGCTTGTATCAATAATAATTTATCTCGTTTAATTAATTTATTTACGACAAATATTGCACGTACTTTGTTCAAGACATTTTTAATTCATCGACATTGTGCGGTCTTTGTGCACTGTCAAAACAAAAGGAAATTGTGAAATTCTAATGAGTAGACACTTTTCAATTTGTGTTGCGCATGCACTTGCAATGATCCTAAAGATTTAAGTCACGGATTTGGTTTAATTCTTTGTATGTATATTTTGACGGGTTGGCTATTAAAGACTTAATTTCATAAGAGTTTTGGCCAATAATTTCGATTAACTATTTTTAGTTTTGTGTGAATCCAATTAACATTTTTAATACACAACACAAATAATATGAGATTTTGTTTTATGGTTGGTTTTAATAACAAGTAAGAAAAGAAATAAAATATTGTATTTATTGTTATTGTATAAAAGAGATGGTAAAACGTATACATGATTTAACAAAAAAAATATTTCTGACATATTGAAGAAAAAAAATATTCCCTTTCCTAATTAGTTTTTTTCTCTCTTTTGCAGAAGCGATCTGAGCAAACGTTTCTTGCCCACCTTCGAAAAACTAGCCGAACAGTTCAATGCCAAGAAGGGTCTGCAACTGGGCGCTGTGAACTGTGTGGCCAGCAATGAACTTTGCGATACCATTGCTAAAGATGCCGCCACCGCACTAGAACTGGTGCTGTACCAGAAGCTTGAGGCTAGCGTTCGCTTTAATGGCGTGCGCACCACCGAAGGTCTGGCTAAGTTCTTGGTTAAGCATTTGGGCGAGGACGTTTTGGTAAGTGTTTCATTTTTGTCTGCACTTTTTTTGGATTATTTAAAAATGAGACGTTTTTTGTTTTAGGATAATATCATTGAAATTCCTGAGAAACTGGAAGCTATTAATGTACTGACCGAAGATACTCTAACCGATCACGTTGCCATTGGACAACATTTCGTGAAATTCTATGCTCCGTGGTGCGGACATTGTCAGGTAAAACGCACACATTTCCATATTTATTACTATTAGACAATAAACTGAACACATATTAAAAAAAAAATCACACAGCGATTGGCACCTGCCTGGGACGAACTCGCCAGTGCTCTGGAATACGACCCAAGCGTCTCTATCTCCAAGGTCGATTGTACCGTACACCGTCCCGTTTGCCAAGAATTTGATGTCAAGGGGTACCCTACGCTGTTGTGGATCGTTGACGGCAAGAAAATCGAAAAATACACTGGTCCCCGATCACTCAGCGACCTCAAAGCGTACGTGGAGAAGATCTCTGGCGTTTCTCCCGTCGTCGATGAAACAGACTCACAGGAACCCGCTGCTATCGCTAATGTTCTGCAGCTGACCGGAGACAGTTTCCATCATGCCGTCGAAACAGGCCTGACATTTGTCAAGTTCTATGCTCCATGGTGTGGTCACTGCAAACGCATGGCACCCACCTGGGACGAGCTGTTCGTTAAATTCATTGGAAATGCACAGGTTAAAATTGCCAAAGTAGACTGCACACTGGCCGATAACAAGGAACTGTGCTCTACACTTAAAATCAGTGGTTTCCCATCGATATACCTGTACAAGGACGGTGAGAAGGTTGCCGAATACAATGGCAATCGTACACTGCGTGATATGTATGAGTTTATCGTCCAACACGCCGAAGAAGTTCACGATGAATTGTAAACACATGTATTTCCCAAGACGTCACGCCCCCGTTCCAGTTTGTCTATGTGAGTGTGTGTCTTTTGTGTTTGCGCGATCCGTCGTAATTTTTTTTTATACTGTATGTTTACATTTATAAGGTCCGATTTGTATGTTTATTTTGTATTCAAACTATTATGTTATGCTCTTTGTTTTGTTTCTAAGTCAGCAGTACATTTTACTCGAGGATCAGTAATTATATTATCTCAATGATTTGTTTATATTTTATGTACATCGCCGCCGTTGTGGACAGAATCAAGTGAGCTGCCATATTGTTTCCTCAACGGTGCGTTGTTCTATTATTTATATGTGTATTGTAAGATTCCTACATAAAGCCAAATAAATGTAAATACACAACACAATAATTGGGTGTATTTGTTTAGTCTGTAAAACGCAAGATATTTCAATTATTATTTATATATAGTGACTAGTAATTTAGTGTTTATATATTTATTCAAAATGCGTACATACAAATAAATTATGTGCACATTTGAAAAAGAACAAAAATGCATATGCTATTCACATGCATGCATATAACAAAAGTATACATATAATTCCAATTTGTACATACAAACAAAAAATCACATACAATTAAAAAAATGTTTATATGAAATTATTATTTGTTCATATAAAATTAATAAATGTTTACATTCAAATTACAAAGGTTTACATAAAAAAGGTAATCAACATATTGTGGATTGATTATATACCTTTTTCGTCCATGAACACATTTATAATAAAGTAAACATGTATCATTATTACGTTAACAACAACATATAAAAAATATGTAAATAATTTATATTTGTATGTATAACTTCTAATTATTGTGTAAACATTTTTTATGTATTGATTATAATTTTTATGCAAACATTAATTATAATTATGTACACATTCGTTAATTTTATGTAAACAAAATTTATTAATTTGTATGATTTTTTGATGTTAATTTTGAATTTATATGTACCTAATAATAATATTATACCTAATTTGTATTAATTTTTATATATATTTTTTGTAAAAATCTGATTTACATATTAATTATAAATTCTATCACACCGGGATGTACGTGCGGGTTTATGCGTATCGCGTCAACTTAGTATGATGAGAAAACAACAATTGATAACATTTATCTTTGATTATGTATAACATAATAATAATATGTGTATTTAAACTAGGCCTATAACTATAGTGTATGTTAACATTTTGTTATATACGATATATTTAACGGTGCTGTTCACACGCAATGTTCGCTATATGGACACTATTTGAATTCAAAAGGCGGCGTATCGTGACAAATGTATGGACCCATCGGTGCAATTATCACCTGTAGACTTATCATATTGCGATTGTGGCCGATCAGATGCGAGCTTAACTTGATCGAGCTGAGCTCGAGCTCATCGTATGGCAACAGGTTGTCCATATTCAGGATTCGGTTCACCTTGGAGAAGTAGTGCGTGCGCACGTGTATCGTCCGGATGTGCGGTATTTTATTTTGAACACCCGTCAACAAAACTCCAACCTAAAACACATTGAGAAAAAATTGAGGTTAGCTATGTAAACACATAATGTTAAAGGTTAATTTACCTTGAACCGCTGTTCGGTTTCGAGATCACGTTTACATGTAACACTTAATCGTATCGTTTTTAAAATCGTTTCCGGAATCTCAACGGCAGATTGCATGTTATAAACGTTAATCAGCTGTGCTTTACTGTACTTAATGCCCCGCGGAAAAAAGTCGATGTTCCATTGCATATTTTGATCTGAAATGAATAACGGGCATAAACTTGTTATTATTAAAAACTAGATAATTAAATGTTACCTACCTTCTTGGTACTCACTCAATGTGCTTTGCGAGAAAAAGCATGCACCAAACGTCTGGTAGTTCTCGATACTCTCGAAATCATTGATTGTCATGCTCAGGCCATACGTGTCTGAGGTGTACAGACGTGGGGTGAATTGCAGTTGACCCGTTTCACTTGCACGTATACTGGCTACGCGATCCTCTTGGCCCGAATGATAGCTCATACCGATCGAGATTCGGTCCACAAAGAATCCAGGATGTAATTTTACAATCGGTTTCAACAGTAAATTGGCCAGTTCCGTTGGGGACATCATCGCAAACCGAATGTGAACAATCACACTTTCGACCAGCTCTAACGTTTGGTCGAGCTTCTCCTGATCACTGAGTCCCGGCTCGTTCTGGATTTGATTCTGTTTCACTTGTAGCCAGTTCTCAACGTAGCCGAAGAGTTTGAACTCGTTTTTAAGTACAAGATCATTTTGCTGTAACAGTACGATTAAAATCTGTATGTCGAGGTCAGGAAAGTCTTTTGATTCGGCCACAATGTCTAAATTCCATTTTAGAAAGCACTTCAGAGCGTCCGTAACTTCCTGGTGATACGGACTGAACGAGATCGTATAGTGAAGCCACGACACAAGGTATCCCTGGGTTGCAGACTTTGAGATGTGCTTAAGCATGTAAGCTACGCATAATTGCACAAGATCCTGTGAAATAGCACTCGCATTAAGATAAACTTATTTGGCATATAGCAGCGATGTCGTATACTTACTATGATATTGTATTTATCAGCTAGCGCAAGCATTGGCATAACCGTTTGCAGAGAAATCCGAATCTGTCCAACGTACAAGTACTTCAGAAACTGTGGAAACACTTCCGAGCAGCACGGTTCTTCTTTCAGTTCGATAACACTCTCGCGGCACTCGTTCCACTCGGGATTCATAAGCATCACCTAGAATTTAATTATTTTTATCGTTAAATTTTAGCCGTAATTGCAAATAGCAAATGATTAGAACCTGAAAAACCTCACTGCTGGCGCACAGTATGACCCGATGGGCAGGGTATCGATTCTCGCCAACGACCAGACAAATATCAGACATCAGCTGCTCCGCATAGAGATTTGCGATTTTATGAAGTACGCTCGTTGAGTTGTTCATCTAAAAAATACAAAACTTAATATAATGGTTCCAATCTAACTTGTAACATAAACAACTCACCTCAACCACACTTAAGTCCTGGCTGGTTTGATCGAACTCGTTCTCCATTCTATACTCTGCGCCCGCAAAAGTAAATCTTCAATTCGTTTCAACAAAAAAGTTGGCATGCAATACAATTGTTTTAACCGCCGATTACATGATCTAAAACAGGAAGAAAACATTTCCTTATTTAAAATATTATATACTCATTTTTTAATCACATGAGACAAAGATGAAATCCGAAGAAAAACCAAAACAAAAATCAAGATTATCAAAAAATCTTATATTTTCATCAGACTAGAAACATATAAAAACGACCACAAATGACAAAATCTAAAGAAAACACGAAAAATAACGAGGGTTTTTAAAACTACAGAAAATAGCAACTGTTAACATGTGTTGCGAGTTTGTGTCTTGAAGAAAAGTTTAATTATATATCGAGAATACCTTATTATTTACAATAAACTAAATTATTGAACGTAGACAAATTTTCATCTTGTGCGATGTTTGGGTATGGGTGTTTGTGTCTGCGAATGCGTAGAAAAAAATTGTATTCATATTTCATATATGTCATTTGAAATGTAGTTTGACAGATAATCGTTTTGGTATTTTATTGTTGGTAGCGTAATGGAATCCACTGAACTGAAAATTGTAATAACCCAGGAAATTGTTGCAATTTTTATTTTAAGACTAGGATATCTCCGATATTAATCTTGTAAAACACAAAACAATATTCTATTAGAAATGTAATAAGCTTTTAGAAAACGTAATATCTGTGTTACTGTTAGTATGGAGCTATCTAATAAACGAATCACGGCCACGTCCACGTGTAATGTTTTTTCAAAATCCAACGGATATACGTTTCTTTTCCATAAATCATAGTAAAACCCTCGGTAAAACCCGAGGTAAAATAAAAACGGTAGAAATTAGAATATGGAAACTAACATTTTCCGAGATCCATAAAAATAAAACACATTTCGATCTTTACTGGGACAATAATAGTTAGTGTTACCTGATTACGATATCACAAATATTTTATAATTTTGATATATTTGACAGCTTTGACGTTTACAATTTGCAAAATAAGGAAAACTAAAAAAACATCTATAAAAAAAGTCGCTCTCCGTATAAATTAGCAATTTCTGCATAATATTTAGCTTGAGCTAACTTCTTGTTTACAAACGGCTTTTGAAATTTAAATTGTTCACTATTTTTGGTTAAAATACACCTAGTCATCTTGTTGCACGCTCCGGGAATGTTTTATCACATAGGCTCACGGTAGAATTAGAATGGAAATTTAATGTGTACACATCACACACATACAAATAGCATACATGACTAATGAATGGCTTCAAAACATAGTATGTGCCCTTGGAAGTGAGAAATCGACGTCATTGAAAGATATTTGAGGATCTGTGCGTTTGTTCTGCAGCAAAGATGAAGATAAACGAGAAAAATCTGTGCATGTTTGCGGTGTGTCCTCCGGTGGACGTTGAAGGCTATCTGTCCAAACGGGGCGAGGTCAACAAATCGTGGCAGCGCAGGTACTTTGTGCTAAAGGGAAATATGCTGTTCTATTTCGAAAAGAAGGGCGACAAAGAACCGCTGGGCGTCATCATCATGGAGGGCTGTACAATTGGTAAAATATATCATATAAACCTAAATATCTAGTTTTATTGAATTTGATTTTAACACATATATTCTGTTTAAATGGAATAGAACTCGCCGAAGATGGGGAAATGTATTGCTTCCAGATTATTTTTCATGGCATTAATAATCGAACGTATTTTCTGAGCGCTGAAGGCCAAGAATTAATGGAGAAATGGATGAAAGCGCTCACTTGTGCTGGTTATGAGTATATGAAGTTAATGGTCATGGACCTACAACGACAATTGGACGACATCGAAGGAACCAAAGGTAGACGAAGACTTTCTATTTATGTATTCAGTGGTATTTATAGTTTTCGTAAATTTTGTTTGTAGTGCCAACACCTGAAATCTCCCCAGTAGCCCCAAAACCACCACCTAGGCGACACAATCCCTTTAACCGACCTGCCCCGGCTGTGCCAAATGGTGTAACCTCATTATCGGATGCTTCCAAGCATACAGGTACATGCTAAAACCCTTAAATACCTCCCATTTATAGTTTATTGTGCAAACGTTATTTTAATTTTGTTTTGTTTATTATTTTTAATCGGACACATTATATTTAATTTTGTTGTGCTAACCATATACCGTTAATTTCGTACATTTATGTTTTTTCTCTTCTCTCTTGTGTTGCCATATCCAGCCGCCAAAACTCCTAAAGATAGCGGTGGCGAAACTGCGGCACACAAACTTACTACGTCCGCGTTGGTGGAGGAGCCATTTACATTCGCTACATTGCATGCAATTTTTGGACGGGAAATCATGAAGGATCACGACGACCGGGCTGCCCAAAAAGCCAATGCCGAGAAACCGCTTATTCAATTATAATGTCCCGGACAAATTACTACACAACACACTCACACACAAACACTGTTTTAAGAAGTGAAAACTTTTAACTTTTTTTGTTGGTTTTATCTAAAAATTATGTCTTTGAAACAAAAAGTTAGTTTTCCAATAACTTTACGCTTATATAACATAACTCACAAAAACCCTAAATTTAATATTGTTTTGTTTATTTTTTATACGCACGTATTTCTGTTGACTTTTAAACGTTTATTTTTGTCTGTCTCTCTCCCATTCTCTGCATTTAGCCAAATCTGAGGAAAAACCTCGGGAAAAACCGTTGGAATCACATTTTTAGTCAGCCACACGTTTGAAGGTTTGTCTGGGTTTTTAACAAAGCGGGAGAGTTTTTATTAGAAACAACATGCCAAACTATATCTATATAAATACGGTAACACACAGTTTATTTTTATATTTTCTATAAACAACAATGTAACAGGTATTTCATTTAAAATACGATTGTTTACACATTTTACACATTGAATTTGTTTTTGGATTCAATTTAGAATGGAGTTTTTTTAATTGTTAGCTCCCGAATAACACAGGAAATCAAAGAAAATGTCTCGAATATATATAAATCTCACTAAAGTATACTTTACGCATTTAATGTACTTAGATATAGAATAATGATTGTACATTTTACTGTAAATATAAATAAAATAGGTATATCAATAAATTATTAATAATAAAACTTTGGTTTTTACTACAAGTAGACAATCTGCATAGAAAAATTTATCGATCAATTTCGCCAAAAACCACATCAAGTGTACCAATGATAGCCACAATATCCGCGAGCATGTGATGCTTTCCCACTTTATCTAATGCCGCCAAATGCGCAAAACCTGGAGCCTTGATCTTGCAGCGATACGGCTTACTGGATCCATCAGAGACCAAGTATACACCAAACTCACCTTTAGGAGCTTCGATGGCTGTGTATGTCACGCCCGGTGGCACCTGAAAGCCCTGAGAAAATAGTTTGAAATGATGTACAAGAGCTTCCATGGAATCTTTCATATCCCGTCGAGATGGAGTGCTAATTTTTAAATCATCACATTTAACATAACCCGAAGGCATCTGGTTCAGACACTGTCCTATTATGCGTAGAGACTGACGCATCTCTGCGATGCGGCACAGATATCGATCATAACAGTCACCCTTCGTACCAATCGGAACATCAAAATCAACCAGATGGTATGCATCGTACGGTCTCGATTTTCGCAGATCCCATTTAATGCCGGATCCGCGTAGCATAATTCCGCTGAAACCATAGTCCAGTGCGTCCGCAGCCGAAACGATGCCAATGTCCTCGGTACGTTGTACCCAGATGCGGTTTGTCGTTAGCACATCTTCAACTTCGTCCAATCGCTCGGAAAACTTTGATGAGAACGCATGTATGTCTGCCATGAGTCCGATGGGCAAATCTTGCGAAACGCCACCAGGGCGTATAAAAGCTGCGTGCATTCGAGCTCCGGAAACTCGTTCGTAGAACTCCATCATTTTCTCACGTTCCTCAAATAACCAGAAAAACGGTGTCAGTGCACCAACGTCTAGGGCATGAGTACCGATTGCCATAATGTGATTTAATATTCGTGTAATCTCAGCGAACATGGTTCGAATATACTTTGCGCGCAATGGAATATCAATGTTCAGCAGAGTTTCAACGGCTAGGGCATAACACTGTTCGTTGCACATCATCGAGACATAGTCTAGTCTATCAAAATAGGGCAAAGCTTGTGTGTAGGTCTTGTATTCGATAAGTTTCTCGGTGCCGCGATGCAACAGACCAATGTGAGGATCAGAACGCATCACTGTCTCACCGTCCAGTTCCATGACAAGGCGCAGTACGCCGTGAGCGGCCGGATGTTGAGGTCCAAAATTTAAAGTGAGGTTTTTCAATTGTTTCTCCACGGGAGACACTTTACTATTGTATGCTGGCATTTTCCACATTGACGTGACTTCGTCTGGATACATGACCGGTCCGTTGAACTGTTTCATCCAATCGTAGTCTGGGTGCCATTTGGTGGTGGCGGCACATCGACGTTGAGCGGTAGCTCCGAAATGAGTATGTTTCAAAAGTGGAAACCTCAAGACGCCGATGCGGCGCACAAGATGATGGAACATCATTAATGTTTACGCTGCAGTTCAGTTATATGTTAGAAACAAAAAGAATTATAATTATAACAGACAAAAGAGTAATAATTAAAAATTACATGAATTGACAAACTTTATCTGTGTATTTTAAATCGAGGGGTGTGAGTATTGTGATCGTACTCCTATATTTAATATATTTCTCGATATATATATATATATATATATATTTTTTTTTAGATTCATAAATAACATATCGAATTAAAAAACACCGGTAAAAATATTACATTTCGGTTTAAAAAAATTGTAAATAATAGTAATAAAATAAAAATAATTATGCGCAAAATATATTTAAACGTGGAAATACGCGAGAGGTGAGACCAATTCTAGCTAAACACACCAAGAGGACGATCGGAGTAAGCAAATGTAAAAAGCTTGTATATAAATATTTAGGATCAGTTTAATTTATAATTTAAAACCTCCCATAAACTCTTTTATCTCTTATTCGCTTTTGTTTTTGCAGCACATGATTTTGGTTGTGTACTGAAAATTATTTGGGATGGGGTAAATTTCATGCCGCTCTAAAATACTAAAAATACTATAAAAAAGAGAAAAAACAATTAACTTTGCATTTAAACTCAATTATTACATCTGCCAGCTTGCTGGGCTCCATCAATTCTGTATACCAGAATCCATCTCTATCGGTAAAAAAAACAAATTCTCCACACAATTTTCTACAAACCCGAAACCGAATATCTACCGAAACCCAGCGTCGAAAAGCGCGATAATGCAAAATGCCAACTACAGATTCCCAACCATTAATATTTGTATTCAAAATACCGGAAATCTTTTGTCAAAAATGCTCAAAATCAAAGTGAAAAACGCAAAAGAGCAGCATAGCAACGGAAAGAAGAACACTGCAGCAGAAGCGAGACACCTCTGTCAGAGGGAGACAACTAGCGCTATACGCACATCAAACGAGCACCATTTATTTATGTTTATGTAAACAATATTTTAGAATAAGTTTTTTGTACATGTAAAATAAGTATTCTGCTAAATATGAATTTAGGTTTAGTAAAAATATCAAAAAAACATTGCAAATCTAAATTCCGACGAGATCGCCAAGAACCGCAAACCGTTGCGCACGGTCAAAACTAGCAGAGTAGTTCCGGTTAGGTTTGTGGAAAATCGTCACTCGCACGAAAAATGGCTCTCGCTACTCTCTGCCGTGTCGCACGTTCTCAGAACCAATTTGCCAGTCAGCCGCAGTTCGTTCATTTGTGTCTTCGAACTTTCTCCAGCAAAAAAATGGGTTTACCTCGCGTGTTTTTCGACATGGTCGCCGACAACCAGCCCGTGGGCCGAGTTATCATGGAAGTAAGTATTTGCCATCAGCTAGAGATATTTAAAGATCCCGTAACGATTTATTGTGTAAAATACGTATTTTCACGGGGTGACGAGTGTGTGTGTGTCGCCATTAATCGCACACCGGTGCGTGGTGCTATGCTTTATCTTGGTTTCATTTTTTTTAATTGCTTCAAGTTCTCCATCGGTGGCTTTAATGTTACTTTCTTTAAAGAATTACGTAATTCTTCCAGATCCAGATCACGTAACTGGTCCCTGAAAAATTGTCGTTAAAATGCCGGCTGCATGCCTGAATAAAAAACGACATCAAAGGGCGGTATATATATATACATATGTGTATGTATGTTCATGGGCATGGTGTGTGCGTGCGCGCCGCCGCATTCCGGTGGAAATTTTCCATTCCGCAAAATTGGTTTTCTTTGCAGATTTGAGCGCCGCTTGCGCACTCTCATTGTAAACTTACTTTTTTTAACTACTCTGGCTTGCCGCACCACCCCACCATTGGTGTTTATTATAAGGCCATTTACGGACGTATATAACGAGGCAGCAAATTTAATTGATTGCGCTCGGTGCGACCAGCCAATTTGCATATTAGGATATTTTGAGTGATGTCACACAGACACATACTCTTGCAAGAACACACACACACGTATACCGCCAGTCATCCAGTCATCGTATATAAATTGCATACGAATGCATGGATTGGAATTAATAAATGTTCTGTGGCGCGCGCTTCATGATCGAAATGAGTAATGCCATTTTTTTTTCATATAAATTTTTCATAATTTAACATATCGTTGTGTTTGGAAAATTTAAAATAAAACGTTGCCAAAGTTCATGGTCAATGTTTTTTTTTGATTTATATATATACATATAGAGATAATGCGAGAAGTCTACTTTTCCGCCGGATTTATACTATCAAGTTTAAAATTGTTATTGTATTTGCGTACACCGAATGTTAGAGGTCATTTAAATTGTGAGGTTATGTTTAGCGTTTTTGATTTAATAAATTTTAGCCTAGGTCAGCATATTTAGGTGAAGAATACATTTAACAGTTGAGATTGTGTGTATAGTCTTTTCACTAAATTTAATTGATGTTTGAGGTTTTGTTTCAGCAATTATTCGTTTTATTAAAATTAAGGAATATATGAAGAAGCAATAGTATTACTAATCCAAGTAATTATTGTGTACATTTACAAATCACAATATGTTGTTAGGATGCGTCACTGCGGTGTACAACAAAATAAACTATAATTATAAAATATCTATAGTGTAATGAGTAAATATTTTATATTCACAGTCCAAGAACAATACTATGTGTATTTATTACATAATTTTAATCAAACCCCTCAATAAGGCCTTTTATGATATAACTATCAATTTATATATTATTCTGTTCCTTTTCCGCTTAAGAAATACCTTTTTATCGGCACGCAATAGATATATATATATATATATATATATATGTATTGCGTGTTGTAGCAGATGGTAATTTCAAGTTTTGTGCCAACAACATAGTATAAAATAATACATATTTTCGACAATTTTGTTTAGTTTCTCAGAAAAGACGTAGAGTTAATAATTAATGGGTCATTACAGTCGGTCCGACACATCATAGCATTTTACGAATTATTTATTTACATAATTTTTTAAATTTCAGCTGCGCAGCGACGTCGTCCCCAAGACCGCTGAGAACTTCCGTGCCCTGTGCACCGGCGAGAAGGGATTCGGATTCAAGGCATCCACATTCCACCGAGTGATCCCAAACTTCATGTGCCAGGGTGGTGATTTCACCAACCACAATGGTACCGGTGGTCAGTCCATCTACGGCGCCAAGTTCGAGGATGAGAACTTCACCCTCAAGCATTTGGGACCCGGTACACTGTCCATGGCAAATGCTGGACCCAACACCAACGGTTCTCAGTTCTTCATTACAACCGTCAAGACCACCTGGTTGGATAACCGTCACGTTGTGTTCGGCACCGTTGTCGAGGGCATGGACATCATCAAGAAGATTGAGTCCTGGGGTAGCCAGTCCGGCAAGACCAGCAAAAAAGTCGTGGTTGCCGATTCCGGTCAACTCTCATAAACTGTCACATAAAAACCGATAAAAAACATCTAAATAAAGAAAACAAACAAAACAAAAACACTGAATTGAATTCTGAACAATGTTCTTTATATAATAACAGACACAAACACATACACTCCCAAATAAACAAACAATTCCTTGATGAAATATCGACACATTTGTACTATCCATCAGCCATCTCTTCCTTGCTTTGTTGTTTCGCGTTAATCGCCACAGAGAGACAATGTTTTAACTGATTTTTATGTTACACATTAATTTGCACGCGTTGCAATCATTTTTCTAGTTTTCTAATTAAAACAATAAATTGAAAAAGTATGCTAATTTAAAATAGATGTTTTTTTAAATCTCGATATTTTTATAAATATGATGAAATGGCTTCTTAGGAGTGCTTGCCATTGATGAGTCGCATCGGCATCTTTATAATGAAAATCTTTTTTCGGATTAATGTTTGACTAAAGTACAATTTAGGGGCGAAATTGTAAAAAAAGGTGTACTTATTGAAGGAAATGAGCCATTGAGTACGAACACACACCCCTTTTTAAGGAAGGGAAGTTTAAAGTTAGTTTTACCTTTTTTTTTAAGATTAAAAAAACAGCATTCGAATTAATGATTTAAATAAAAAATTACTGCATCATTAAATTTTACCCCAAAATAGGGGTTCGCAAGAATTTAAGGGGAAACCTTAATTTTTATTTGGGTAAAGTTAACTTTTACTCTAAAATATATGTTGGGCATGGTCAATTTTTTTTTTTTTTAAGTAAAAACATCGCGAAGCGCCAAAAGTAAAGCGCGATAAAAGAATTTAATTAACCATATCGGAAAGAAAAGTAATGGATTGCTTGTTTTATGATTGATTTTTGCTAGTATTTTGCTTGTTTTATTCGTTTTCAATCGACCTCTCGAAAGTAATTTATACGTGCTAACATAGTGTAACCCTAGCAACAGCACGTTCGAGCAGACGAAAACGAGTTACATGATCCATGCCCCCTTGTTTTTTTGCAAAACCTTGTTTTTTATTTACTTATATATAATATTGATCATGATATTGGATTTTTTACCCAAAATGAGACCATGCCCAATCCATATTTTGGGTTAAAATCTAATGATGCAGTTATTATTGATATAAATCATTTATTCGAATGCGTTTTTTATCTTCAAACAAAAAAGTTTCATACAATTCCTCCCTCAAAAGGGATTCAAGAGTATCGATCTGACAGCTGATTCGTACTCAGGGGCTCATTTCCTTCAAAATTGGGTACAACTTTTTTTACAAATTCGCCTCTAAACTGTACACTTGCCAAGTGTTTAATTTTGATAATTTTTGAGTAACATAAGTAAAGATGGGTAGGTTCACACACTCAGTAAATAGACACTTTCTTTGTTAAATAAAATTCGTCTTTATTTTCTATTAAATCGCAAACACAATCATTTGTATTCATATAAGTAGGAGAGGGTTATTCATTTTAAAACTACGCAAGTATTATAAATACAAAATATTGTTCACTTTTACAATACATCTATCTATCTCTTGTTTGCGTACAAAATATAGCCCACGTAGTCTACGTATCTACTATATAAGATAGAGGCGGGGAAGAGGGTTTAGAGACGGGTTAATAATTTGATAAATTGCAGCATTTGATCACTTCCTAAGCTGCAAGAAAATAGTAAAATTGGTCTGGGGCAAACAGCAGCAAATCGACGTAAATGTTCTCTTATTTCTCTTCTTTAACTTTCACTTCGTTCTTGATGGCAGATTTCTCATCTTTGGAGTCCTCTTTGCTGCTTGAGCTGTTATTACTGATGCTGCTCTCCTTTGTCTCTTTGCTTGAGCTGTTGTCCTTCTCTTTGTTGTCGCGGTCCTCGCGCTGCTCGCGTTCCTTCTTATCACCACGTTCCTTGTCGCGAGCTCTAAAAATATACAAATACATAACATATTAACTTGTACTCTAGAAATAATTATAAAATAAAATTATACTTACGATTCGCCCTTGGATGCACTTCGTTCTGCCTTGACGAAGATCGGTGCAACACGATCATGAATACTGGCAAGAATGGAATGATAATCCGAGTTCTTTTTCTGCAAATCAAATAAGAAATATTATTTAAGTGTACGATAAAAATAAATAATCGGTTTAGTATTATTACGTTTGTGGTGCTGAGACTCTGCTCGGTATCGGTGAGTTTACGACTATAGCTCTTTACGTCCGACTGTAAATCCTTTATTTTTTCCTTGGCCTTAGTGTTGCTGGCCGTCAGTTCAGCATTGCTCTTGCGCAAATCCACAAGCAACTGTTCGGTGTCATCTCTAGCCTTCTCCGATCGCTTCATCTGCTCCAATAATTTCTCAATGTCAATCAAACCACCTTTGTAAGAGACCATGCCTATAAATGGAAATAAAAATGGTAAGGGACCAAGGTGAGAGATTATAGTTGAACATATACCAGTCAACGTTTCCGGTACTTCGACTGGACCGTTTTCGCTGCTCTCGGAACGTTGACGCTTCAATGGTAGGCCGGAAAGAATGGAGCCCTTACGGAATACGGGCAAATACGCACGATTGCCGAGTGCAATTTCTTCAAGGTTTAATTCATTCACTGTTGTTTCCTCATCAGAAACTTCTGGCAATTCAGTGGTAACGGCTACCGCTGTAGCTGGGTCCAATGGCTCTTCTTTTGGCTTATCGGTTAGTTTCCTAAAATGCATATGCAATTAATATTATAGAACATCTCCAAAAAAAAACACAGTTTAATCGTACCTGTAAAATAGCGAATCTCTAGTCACAACTTTGCTTACTAGTTTTCGGGTCTGCGCCCGTGACAAACTCAAACCAAGCGTATAGAATAGGTCCTCAATGTCCTTTTCGAAAATGTATCCACAGTGTGTTTGATCAAAGTACACGAATGACAACAACAAATCTGGGTCGACGGTAAAGTACTTCTGACGATCCTTGTCCTTGCGCCGTGGATCACCGGACTTAATAGAGAAATTATCATCGTCCGTTTCGTCCTCACGCTTTCGCTTGCGATCCTTGTTAGACTTACGGTCGGAATCGTTGGATTTCTCCGATTTGTCTTTATCCGTATCGGCTTTCTCGGAAGCGGTCTCCTCTTTGACAGACTTTACAGTCTCATCACCACTCTTGCTGTCCTCGTCGAGCTTAGCCTTCTTGGCGTTCGGCTGTTGATCTTCATCACCTTTTTCGTCTTCTTTTTCCGTTTCCTTAACGATCTTTTCCGGCAAAGATACAAGTGCCTTGTAAATGTTAAACCCAAAATCGCGCATCAGCATCTCGTTGAATAGTTCTGCAAATAGAGACACCTCAAACGAATGCTCTTTTGTGTCTTCCTGGCGGTAGTCCAGCAAAATTGACAATGACATAACATTGCAAAAGAATTTGCCCGATTTGGCGGTTTGAGATGGATGTGCAATCAGCTGCGGATGTTCGGGCAACTGATAGCGTTTCTCGAGCAGTCGTCGCTCGCGTTCGTCCATTGGCTTTGGTGGCTGTAATAATATTCAATATATATAAAATCAAAATAAAAAAAAAATAAACCCGATGCTAACCTCCTTCACTGGCTTTTCTGTCTTGGTGGAATCGTACTCATCGATAACAACAATATCAGCCATGTCAATCTCACCGCCTTCATCGTTTGCAGCAGTGGTTACGTCCTCACTGGCCTCCTCCTCGTCTTGTTCTTCATCCTCTTCGGTTTGCTCAGTCTCTTCAGTTTTCAGAGCCTTCTGCAGACGTGCTACCAATTGTGGTTTAAGACCTGTAGTCAAAGAACAGATTTTAATCAATTATAAATAT
>JAAAKO020055491.1:0-10701 GCA_010015015.2 Bolitophila cinerea | reverse complement strand
AAAAAGATGGGGAGTTCTATTTACTTGTTTAACCATGCGTGTAATTCACATAGAACTTGCCAACAGCCTAAACACAAGTTCATGTATTATGGCTATAAGAAACTTTATGGCTTGACGAGGACAACCCATAGAAATTAGAAGCGACAAATTTGGTGCTGATACTAAACTACGGAAAGAAATAGAGCGTATTAGCCAAGACGCTCTATTCCATGAATTTACTAACGCCTCGACAATGTGGATTTTTAATCCCCCAGCATCACCACATATGGGAGGTTGTTGAGAACGTTTAATTCAATCGGTAAAAAAACTTTTTATCAGATTATGCCAACCAGAAATCCATCCGAAGAACTTCTACGAAGTCTACTTTTAGAAGTAGAAAGCATTGTTAAGTCCCTTCCTCTGACATATATACCAGTGGAATCAGTAGATCATGAAATGCTTACACCAAATCATTTTATTCTTGGTTCATCAAATGGTTGAAAACCCCCGGGACGTTTTCAAGAAGATAAACTAAACCTGCGAAAAAACTGGTTAATCTCTCAGCAACTAGCCAACTTATTCTGGCGACGATGTATTCGAGATTATCTTCCTACTCTCACTAGACGTACAAAATGGTTTAGTCATGTAAAATCTATTGAAAAAGGTGAAGTTGTTATAATTGTTGATGAGAATAATCCTCGGAATATATTTCCAAAGGACATCGTTATTGAAACTATTGCTGGAAAAGTGCAGTGGTTCAAACTACAAAGTCAATATTATACGAGACCATATGCCAAACTTGCCGTTCTGGATGTGTTGGTTACAAATCAAGGGTAAACTGATCATTCAATTAGTGTACCGTCGGGAAGTGTTGAAGAACGAACGCAACCAGTTCCAATTGTGAATTATTATTGTGAATTTGCCATTTATTCATACTATTTGACATTTGAATTAGTATTGAGATTATATATTTTATACAAGATCACGACTTTGAATTATAAGACCAACAAATACCTCGACCTGCACAGCAAAAAAACGTTGCTACAAACGCGTTTCAGGCATCTGTCAACAACAGCCGGGGTAATCCACGGAAAATATCGAGTAAATCTGGAAGAAATCTGGGGGCAATCTCGGGAAAATCTGGGAGAATCCCGTGGAAAACCTGTAGGAATCCCTGGATAATCCCGGGGAAATCATGAAACTACAGTGTCTGGTAAGTTTAAACGAAACACTTGAAACCGGCTATTTAAAGCAGGAGGAAAATTATAGTCTGGCCGAGATTGAACCGGGTTCCGTCCGATCACAGTCAACCGCGTTGTTTCTCGCTCGCCGGTAGTTTGATATTAAAAGTAAACTTAATGTATTTCGTAATACTGAGAAATAAAAAAATCTAATATAGCGCCGAATTTAGCCGGCCGTTTCTATTAAAACTCGGCAGCCAGCCGGAAATAAGGAGAGCAGACGGCAGCCGACGAAATTTAAAAAAAAACAACTTACACCTCTGCCCTTTTCATCTTATTTTGTTGTTTTTTTCCATTTTCTATTTCTGGATATATTATTATTTTATTTTTTTGTACTACAATTGATATTTGCTGCCTTTTGGACAATATATGTATTATATACAAATATATATTTTATATCCATAAAAAAACAACAACAAAAAAACAAAAGTTAAATTTAAAAAAAGGAATAATAATTTAGTTTTAAAATTATAGAATATTTGCCAAAAATAGTGCAAAACCTTCCAGTGTGCGTCGCGACGGCAAGCAAAGCAAAGTTTTGTAATATAATCATAACTTCTTCTTCTAAGTGCAACGCATACAATACACACTCGTCTCATAACGGGTGTACCGTGTACGTGTCTTATATACTAGAAGTAAAATACAGATATATAAATATAGTATAGGTAGATAAACACATTATAGGAAATCTCTGGTGTATTGTATATTAAGTTACTTATTGTGAATCCTTGTGATAGACAATCAACTTAAAATTGCATTAGCTTTCAATTTAAATCAGAGTAGGTGGTTTTTTTCATAATTTTAATAAGAGATCAATTAAAAAATATATAATTTAAAAATGTGATAGTTTCAGTTTGACGTATATTACTAAACTTAATGGAAAACCATTTTTTGCATAGAATTTTTATTTTTACTTACGTGTTACCCAGTAGAATTATTCTTTTGCGTAGAATATGGTGCATGGTGCATTTATTGTAGGGGCAACAATGTATTTATATACCGCGAAACTAAATTTTATCGGGGAATTTCTCGTTGGTGTATAATGTATATCGTTGTCGTAAAAGTTAATAAATTTTAATGCGTGTACCCGAGAAAAGCTAAAAGTAATGATGTTGAAAACTATTCTACGGTAAGAGCAATATATTTTTATGTAAAACAAAACGACAGAGTTTCAGTGAAATTAGAAAATAATGGTTATAGAGCGTAAAGTATAATTCAACCATATGTGGGCAGTTTAAGAGATTGCTCCGTCCGGATTAAATATTTAAGTCCAAATACATCTGGTCTTTCTCTCTTTTTTCTTGTTAAAAACACTTTTGAATTTCCATTAGATCCTATTAGCAAAATATTATTTAGATCTTTTCAGCGAATGCCAAATATCATTCAAAAGTATCAAGAAGTATTTTCACTAAGCCTGAAAAGAAAGTACGACCTACTAGTAAGACCTAATAACAAGGACATCCAAAAATGTGCCCAAAAAATTAAAATCTAAAATATTACAAAAACAATAAAATTATGTTTTTGGAATATTTTAGATTTTAGACTAAAAAATTAAATGAACATTTATTTATTTTGAATATTTAATATTTGATTGGAAAAGTATTTAAAAAGTATGCTTTTTCGATTATAAGATATACTTGCACTTAGAAAACTATTTAGAAAACCGTGTATATTAACGATTCACTATATTGTATATCGTTCACTAAGGATAAAATACTCCTATCATTAATGATAGGCCATTTTTCGGTAATGATGCAGTTATGTTTATTTGTGTAGGATATGTACATTAAAATCACTCCTGAGAAAAAAACAATTTCTATGATAGGAGTATTTTATCGTTTGTGGACGATATGTACCTTAAATCATTGTTTTTAGGACACATGTTTTGTTTCCTTGCTAATAACACTATTCAATGCCACTTTTTTTCTAATGTATTTTAGCCCTATAAACTCGAAAATCACATTGAGATTTTTTTATGGATAGGTTTTCGAGATATTATTTTTATGTTTTTTTTTACGGAGATAGCTTCATTTTTTAGGCCATAAAGTTAAGAACGTCCGATTGATTAGAATAAAATATAATGTTAAAGGTAATGAAATCTGCAATAAACAATTTTAACATTGTTTTCCCATCGGTGGATTAGTTTAAGTGTTGTGGGCCAAAATATATGAGAAACGTCGATTTTTTGGGCTAAAATAATAATTGGAAATTTACCCTTTTGCCATGCATTTTTTTTTAAATGACGTTAACGGGAAAGCATCTTCCCAACTGACTTTATTGAACAAATAATTTTACAAATGTGTATATGTACTATAAAAAACTCCAATTCCATAAAAAAATGAACAGACAATCAAAATAAAAAAAAAAAATTCAAGACATAAATCAAGGATAAAAAACGCCAGCAGGTATATGACAATCGTGACAGTTCTAAATATCCTTGGAATCGACTAGATTTGCAAGCTAGGACTCTGGGAGGTTCCTATCACTACAATCTGCAACATCAACAAGAGCGAAAAGTTCCAGCAGGAAACCAAAAAATATTATCCTTCACTATTCCCCAAGTCATTTTGGGACTGTGCACCAAGAGCAAGGAAACTATTCGGCTCCGTATTCATCAACCGCAGCAGTGGATAAAGAACTTGTTCGTTTAGAGCAGAATGGGCAGCCCCAGTGGTTGTCGTTAAGAAGGCAATTCGTCTGATATTTCTACAGGCCTGAACGACGTACTGGAAGTTCACAATTACCCGATTTCACAACCAGAAGACAACTTTACTACCCTCAAACGGTGGTGTCTTATTTTCCAAGATCGACTTCTCAGAAGCATATATACAGGTAGAAGTTGACGAGATTTTGAAACTACTTTTGACCATTAATACGCATCGAGGATTATAATACACGTTTTTTAACACATTTTTCAACAAATAATGGACACAATGCTGTAGCTGGTATTTGAGAAGCCATTGCCTGCATGGACTACATCATTGTTGTGGGTATGTCATTGGAAGATCACAGCCAAAACTTGCAAGCTGTGTTTGAACGAATCCAGCAATTTGGATTCTGTATCAGATTCGAGAAATGTTTAGTTTTCCTTCTGAGTATGATTAAGTACTTGGACTTCATTATTGATGCATAGGCCGCAGACCAGGTCCGAAGAATATTTCTACCATAAACAAAATGCCTCATCCTGCAGATAACTTGACGCTGCGATCATTTTTAGGTATGTTAAATTATTATGGTACAAAAGGAATAATGAGAGATCTTCAAGCACCACTGGATAAATTGTTGAAAAATGGCGCAAAGAGGGCTGTTGTTCCACAATCGACGTGATTCACTAGCAATAGTGGATGGTTGCTTGCTTTCTGGCGATAGAGTTGTTATTGCTGATAGCCTCCGCAAACTGTATATTGTACCAACTTCATTCCGGGCATACGGTTATTTTACGAATTAACGCAGTCAAAGTCAGCACTGTCAAAATTGTGCATCAGCAGCGAAAGAACTACCACACGATTATACCATCTCCATGATCTCCTCAGTCGACCCCTGGATAAGAGTTCACAATCACTTAGCCGGACTATTCGTAGGTCTAATTTTAGTACATTTGGAAACCCACTAAATATTTTTTTAGGATAATGGCAATCAATATATTCGGTTTTGACTGTATCTCCCGAAATCTAATGGTCAAGCGGAACGATTTGTCAACATTTTCAAGCGGTCGTTGACGGAACTGAAGAGTTGCCAGCTGACGCCCTCTAGATATTTCTCTAGGCTTACGGTATACTCTAGCACTTAGCGACAACATTGTCGAGAGCCCAAAGAATGCTAGGATGCAGAAAAATGCGTTCTGTAATGGATTTAGTTAGTACATTAACTTTGTATAAGTACAAAGTTTCGCTAGAAAGCTTCCAACTATTTAATCCTCCTAAAAACTAAAACTAAATTTCCAAAAAACTGAAAGAAGAAGAAGAGAAGGACAGAGGAGAAGGACAGGAAAAAATGTTAAACGTCGAAATGTACGAAAAGTAGAAAAATAAGGCGGTTCAATTGAAAGAGAAGGACTATTAGCAAATGTCACCCAAACGGGGCAGTGCACACACAAAAAACATGTTTCCTATTATTTTTCCTCTAAAAAGTGAAGGGTTTAAAGTAATGGGTTAGTTAATAAAAATATTTAGCCAGATTATGAGTTTTCATAAATCTGATCTATTGGAATTCAAATTTAGGGTACAGAAATAAATTGGCTTATCTTTCAAGTCTAAAAATACTTCTCGAAATTATACTTAAAACATAAAAAAAATGTTTAAAATATTGCGGTTATATCTATTTTTGAATTATTTTTAAACATTTCTCAATTGAAACTTTTTTTGAATTCTATTCGAATTATTTTCGAGTTATATTTTGGCTTATATCCAACCAAACCATAAAACCGTTAAGCTCATATCCGTATATCAGCATAAATGTTAATATATTGTTATTTTTAATCTTGCTATCAGGTTGTAACATTTTTAAATGTCCTTATAACACTCCTAACATGGTACTATAAAGCTAAAAGTGCCTACACGATAAGAACATGTGTGTTACTATACATCCACTTACAGGTTCCTATAATCTTGTTATAAAGTCATGACATTAGTGCTGCACATCTAAATGCTGCTATACGGTTGCACCATTATAACAGCATTATTTAATGTTATAAAATGTCACAATGCGATTCAAAAAACTATAAAATAAATATAAAGGTACTTTTCTGAATCTGTCTTAATTCCAAGCTGCAAAATTCCGGGTATTAGATAATGATGTCGTGCCTTAACCAACAAGTTATTGAAACTTATGTATGGTTCCCGCGATGACTTACCAACCGAATAGTGGCATGATAGTAACATCACAAACTGTACCAACAGTTTAGTGACATGATAGTTCAATTCAGTTCAGTTCAGTTTTCTTTTAAACACTACAGATTTTGTCCAATCCCGTATTGACTTTGGTATTTGCAAAGAGTTTTCACAATTCAAATAAGTTATTTACCGCAGTTTTTTGCACGTTAATAATAAAGAAGTATGCTACAATCGAGCATTGCCAAATGAATTGATAAATTTAAATCATTTTTAAATGTTATACTAAAGCTACTAGCTACTATCAAGCCGGGCGGCATGAAATAGACCCCAAAACATTTTCATTACACAACAACAATCATGTGCTGCGCAAGCGCAGCACTCTTCTTTTATTTAACAAAAACACAAGAGAAGAAGAGAGAAAAGAGATTTTGTGAGATTTTTACAAGGTATAGTTTGCCTGTCACCTCAAGCCGCTATCATAAAGCAAAATCGCCCAATGCATTTATAGAATTGCATCATTTTCAAATGGTGTACAAAAGCTAATATCGTTTACATCAAACAACACTCATAATGCATCATTGCAAAATATATTTATAAAGTTTAACCATTTATAAATTTTGTACTTAAGCTACTACCGAGCAGCACACATCAATTAACACCGCTTAATGTTTTGAAGGTGCCCCATTTTTAATGTAGTACTAAAGCTACTATAAAGCCGATATCATAAAGAAACATCGCCAAATGCTATTATAAAGGTGCAACATTTTATATTGTAATACTAAAGTGCTTCAAGATAGCACTATTTAGAAATGCTGTTTAAATGCTGTTATATTCAAAACGAACTTCAAGAGAAAAGGACAATATTGACATATCCTTAAATTGTTAAACTTTATTTACGCATTGAGAAAGATTTTCAAGTAGCTTGTTATTTTGCTAGCAAAGGTTAAGCAGATTAAAAAAAACATAATACATAGTAATTAAATGCGTATCTTAAGAGAAAAAGCGCTGTTTCCACATTAAGGTTAGTAAAGTTGCCCAGAGTTCCCTATAGTTTGTTATTTAATATCATATTATAGGTGAAGACCGATAAAGCCATTTTAATCCTTTATTCATAAAAAGTTCATTATTTTTTTTTTAAAGAGAATGCCGAAATAATATTAAAATATATATATAATCATCATCCATTTCAAAAGAAAGCCACACCACTCACGCTCACACCCAACAGCCCAAACATAAAAAATGAAGTGTTATACAATTCTCCATTTCTTGGGTATATATATATTTATATATATATATAAATACGCTCGGAAAATTAAAATGCCGCGCTTGCAGAAATCTCGGGCTAAATGGTCGTTCGGGGGGTGCTGGCGTGTAAACGGGATGATTGCTGGGGTGGGTGCAGTCCGTTGTGTCGCGTGCGTTTCGTAGACGCTAAGAAACGTGACACAGCATTCCGACACCACACCATTTGCATTTTCTATAATCTATTCTATACTATAGTATTGTATATGAATAGATTATTTAAAGTCTGAGTGTTGTACTTATTCCTTCGTACTTTAAATTTGTTTTGCAGCCAAGGCGAATGTGAACGTCAATTTTGTTTGAGTGAGGGACCTATTCAAACCAGAAACATATGGATTTTTTTTTGAAAGGGAGGGATCGAGTAAAGGATAAAGAAGGTTGTTAAATACTGAGAACTTTATGAAATAATATTTTTAAAAATACTCGGACTGTTTTTTTGTTTGAAACTTTTAGCCTAGACGTTGTATCCATGTAGCCAATTTGAACTCTTGTTGAATCGCGTGCGCAGCTTGTTTGGCTGTTTCCCGAGATCTTAGAAGTGTTATTATTATTAATTGTATGAACGCCTAATTATTTTAAATAAAACAATTTGAGAAAGTACTTGAGAAAAATGCAAATGTGAGAATAACATTTATGCGACTTGTGAATTTGCCGTATTTTTGTCTATCTTTTTTTCGTCCGTTTGTATCAACAGAATTTTCTAAAACAACAGTGGCTATCAAATTTTACTATATTTTAGTTTTAAAATAGTAAGAACTCAGATATGACCATCTTTTAAACAAATTGACTTTAACTAGTTTATATACGAATAAGCGGGCTAGAAATCAAGAATCGGATGTGTACTCGAGTTATTATCGAAATAAAACCAAAAAATGTTATTATTGAGACAAATTTGAGAAATCATGATTAATCTATCACGGAAACAGACAGCTTAAATAACTTGAGTCTAGATCAAAAACAGAATATATATTATCAATAAAAAAACAATATTACAGTATAGCAAAAACATAAAAAGGTTTAACCTTTTCACCCCCCTTTCCTATAACCCAAAAAAATCAATCTAATAATTTTTATTCAGATTTTAATCCCATGCAATAATGTTAAACAACATCTTTATATCGGAGCAACGTTGAATGAGTTATATAACAAAAACCACAATTTAATGATCAAATCCAAAATCTGGAAAACTTCTCTTTTTTATTTTTTTTAGAAGGTTTATACCAAAATAAACAAAAAACAAATGGCCCGTTGAAAAATCGAAAATGTTGTTTTTTGAACACCCGTACTATGTTATAACATATATATATATAATATATACATATATCCCGTGAAACAATATACTAGTTCGCGTACGTTCCCGGAACGTTCCGCGTCACGGCGAACCGTACATACTTTTACGGACTTCTGCACGTACATTTGCCATTCCTGGGTCCACTACAGATACGTACATGTACGTACATGAAGGAACGTAAAAGTCTGTGCAGGGAGACCGTTTTTGTACGTTCCGCTAGGAACGAAATTTTCAATCCTTGGGGACTGATTTTGTACGTACTTGCCGGAACGTAATTTTCCGTCCTTCGTAGACTGCAAAAGTTTCCGCCATTTTATTTTATATATTTTTAAAGTAAACAGAAGCTTCTAAACTAAAATATTTATATATTTTTATGTACATACATACAAATATGTAATTGTGTAAGCATGTGTAATACAATACGTTTTTTAGTGTATGTGTTGTGCATTTTTTTAATGTCATCCATTGGACTGTATATACTGCAAGAAACGCAATTCTGCGACTTATATGGTGGCCTTAAACATATCTCTTAGCCTGGTGTTGTGTGAAGGAACGCGTTATACTTGATAAATCTGAAATGACAAACAAATTAGGTTAATAGATGTATATTTATATATTGTACAAAAAACTTACCGCTCGCCTGTCTGGACTCCGCACTGCGTTGTGGCGGGTTTCGAGCTCAAATACACGATAATCGACGATGCTTACGAATACATATTTGAGGTTATATTGTTATATGTTATTATTGAACACATATTGTACAAAAACCTTACCGCACGTCTGTTTTCACTACATAAAAGATCTGCTGCGTAGCTGCTAACCTGGGGCCTGTGTAGTATGTTATTTTCTCATCTACCACTGACAGCTTTGTCTTCGCGAAAAAAAACACATAACGAAACGTCAAATACATAAAAATTATTAAGTCAAGTATATTTAGGTCCAGAGAGAACGTAAATTATCAGTCTCCGGACGTTTCTACATGCACGCAAAACTCAATTGTCACATGACGAAGAAATTAAAATGTCTAGTCGCCGTGGGCATGTTCGAGAACGTACATGTAACATGTAAGTACGTCCCTGCATGCACGCAAAAGTCTATATCGTTCTTCGGGGACCAAAAGTGTTCCCGGACCGAAACGTGTTTGACGGGATATTGGTTTACATTTATGAAAATGAACAACAGTATGTTCTTTATGTTCGTCGTGTCGTCGTTTTATAAAAAAATATTATTAGCTTAGTTTAAGTGGCTGTATAAAGTTTGCAATAATTAAGCATAAATTGGCGATGAATAATAGTGGGCAGCTGTGGAAAAATATGTTAGGACATACGCGTGAAGACAATTGGATAATCTTCCTGTATTGCCAATGGCTGCTGTGGTCTGTGCTGTTTTATATTATGTTGTGCAATTTAAGAAAACAAAGCCACTGTGAAACATAATTTTGTTAAAATACTTATTGCAATATATATAAAAAAAATATTTAAAAGTACTTTTTGTAAAATTATATTATTTAACGATCGCGAAAGAAACATTTTTTTTATATTAAAAACTCCAAAATGCAGAAAACTTGTGAGAGTCACCGTCGATTTTGTAGGTGACCCAAAATCACTCGGAAATGAGTCACTTAAAAAACTCAAAATACCATAAGTGATCCTGAGCAAAATTGACATTCGAACATGACCATTTGAAACTTCAAAGATGTTTTTGACAGCAGTTTTGGTGAGTCACTTTATTCGTTACTCAGAATACCGTTTTCGAAAAAGGGGGTCACTTTTTCAAAAGTGACTCACTCAGAATACGAAAGTGACTTACCTAAACTGCTGTCAGAAGCAGATTAGAAGTTAAAATTGTCATGTTCGAATGTCAATTCTGCTCAGGGTCACTTATGGTATACTAAGTTCTAAAAATGACTCACTTCCGAGTCATTCTGGGTCACCTACAAATTCGACGGTGACTCTAACGCGTTTTCTGCATTTAAGTGTTTTTTTTTTAATTTTTAAACATGTTTTTCTAGCGATCCTTAATGTCTAAAATAATAAAATAGTTAAAAATACCTAAT
>JAAAKO020055480.1:0-10702 GCA_010015015.2 Bolitophila cinerea | reverse complement strand
GTGGTTATTTATAAATCCGGGAAAGATAGTGCATCAATACAGATGATACTTCAGAACGCGTTGACAAAACTTGCTGACTGGTACGAGGACATCGGGCTAAGCATTTCTAAGTCTAAGTCCGTTTTTGTTGTATTTACTAAAAAGTAAAAAGTGCCCCAGTTCTCGCTACATGTTTCTAGCGTTGAAATCCAGCACACAAGCGTCTTGTGCTATCTGAGCATCCATTTTGACTCCAAGTGTCTATGCGGCAACGACATACGGACGCAATCAGCAAAAAATGCATCACGAGAATTAACTTTATGCGATCCATTTGTCGGTCGTGGCGAGGAGCCCACCCTGACTGTCTGCTGTTGATCTATAAGGCTACTATTCGATCCCTCAGCCAACAGAATATTAAAGCTTTAGCGGATACAGTTGCGAGCTTTTCGGATTTGTTTGGGATTACCTCGTACCATCCACACAATGCGACTGGAAGTTTTATGCGGAATCCCTCCACTGGACCACTGCGTCTGCGTCAAGTTTCACAACAGTTTTACAATAGTGCCATTCCTGGTCCAAGAGACAAGCATTCAGACTCTGACCTCGTTGAACCCATCCGGACCCATCGCAACTTTGGCAAAATCAATTATAGACCTGAACATTCGCAACTGTATCCAACTACTCTGCTACGAAACGAGGTACAGATCCCATTCACAGATCCCAGACCCAACATATGCAGAAAATGAGGACAAAACTTAAAGATGCTCCTGTGAGCCAGTACACAGAAGTTGCTAGACGGTGCTTCAAAGACTGTAAAAAATCTTTAGTGAAAAAAAAAAGAACAAAATACTAAAAGAAAACCGTTTAACAAAATATGTTTATACAAACTTTAATCCCTTCTCCACAAAGGGGAGAGGTGGTAGGCCACGATCTGCAACCTGCTCTGTACTCACGGGCATAATTCCTTCAATATTAGGTATATCATTTTTTAGGTCCTTTCCCCTAAACTGTCCTTTAGCCCCACAAACTGTTGTATGTGATCCATTTCGGCGGAGTTGGGAGTACCTTACCATCCAAGCACGCCTCTTTAGCTAGCTCGTCTGCTTTTTCATTGCCCATAAAACAAAGCAGCCATCGTTATAAAATCTAAATACACCTCACAATCTCATAGAGTTAAAAAAATACAGATTTAGCTAGAGATATATAAAGGTTTTTTATATCCTCTAAAAAAATTTCGTCCAATGAAAAAATTATACGATTGACACAAAATCAAGTAAAAACAAGCAGAAAAAACCAAAACGTATCAAACGTATCATTGGCCTATCTTATTATTCGGCCAACCGTAATTCGGTCAATCCTATCATTCGGTCAATCGATTTTCGGCCACTCGAGAGACACCGTATTCATTTGATCTTTTAAAGTTGTAATAATCATGAGTGTGACAATCCTATGAGAGCCATATTCAGTGAGAAAACGGATTGTTGCTGTGGGTAGGTCAGTAATAGGTATTTTGGATGAGCCCACCACACCAGGAACTGCTAATCGATCTCATAAAGTAGATCCTCATTCTTCATTTTTTGCTCAAGGCTTCGGTGTGATTTTGAAAAAGACACTTGATGTCCAACGTTATTCCCAGGTAATTCAAATTTGTAGATTCTGTGATTGGTATAGACCCGACCTGAAGAGAGAATTGAGGAACTTTTGGTGAAGACTTCATCAGCGTATTGTAATAGTTTATTATTGTAATCTGGATTGTATATAAAATGGAAAGGAGTAGTGATAAAGTAGAGCCTGGAGCTAGTCCCGAAAGACGATTCTGATTACTTTGACTAACCATCCCTAGAGTGAAAATGAAGAACACGTTTGTCGAAAGTAGCTCCAATCGCTCGAACCTGTTTTTGTGGGAGTTCTACGGCAAATTAACTGGGAACAGAGGATTTTTATAAATACGTGGTCGTAAACTGCTTCTATGTCCATAAACGGTAGCTAGACATATTGATTTTGAAGCAAAGTTAGTTTGAAGGTTTGTTGACAATATAGCTATGCAATCTAGCGTATCTCTACCTTTTCGAAAGCCAAATTGAGAGTTGGAGATTTAGCCTGGATATTCTCCGCCGAAATGTCGAATCGTGCATTAGTTTGTCCATGGTTTTTCTCATGTACGATAAGAGGCATGCGTCGGGCGGAACAATTCCCAGTTCGATAAGGATAAACCTACGAAAGTGGCAAGGAAAGAAGTAGAGGAGGTTAAAAAGAACGAGAGTAAGGATGGTTCGCCCACGTACCAAGATCCTTCACTCGGGACACTTCATCTAACTGGAAAGGGTCCAATAAGAGGAGAGTCCCTGATGAAGCCTGCTCACCACAAGAAAGACCAACAAAAAATAGGTCGGTTATGACCTTACCAGCCTTTCTCGAAGTTTTGCAAAGACCATGGCTGGTGAGTTAAGGATTGCCATCGCAAACATGGAAAACCCGGATCGGAAGACGAGTTCTGAACAGTCGGATAGCAGTCTTAAGCTTCTGAGTGAAGCTATAGATGCTGTCATTGATTCGGACTCTGATTTAGTACACAGATTCAACAGCCCACATAGCACTCCAACCAGGGTACTCAAGGTTTTAGTAGTAGACTCACAATCAAAGCTGTGGCTCGTAGACGCCCCGTGAAAGGATTTGTAGTGCAGAATTGCTCTTTAGCTGTGGTTGAACTGGACGACATTCCTTGGTCTAGGACAGTCATTCTTTATAACTCTCAAGAACAGGACGTTGCAGAGGACAGGATCCCAGTAAGATTGGAGAAGATGGACCCTGAGGTATCGGATACTTAATGGACCGTCAAGAGGAAGGAGAAAAAAGAGTGCTTTCTGTGTGTTTTTATCCTCATTAGGCCCACTAATAGACTGAGGCAATATCGTATACTATCAGGCTACAAAGGTGTCGGCCATCCGCATCTAGAGGAAAGCCAGAGTTCTAACCGAAAATGGGTTTAGCGAGGAACCACACTCAAAAGCTTTATAATGAATATATTTGTCTAGGAGAAATCCAAGCCAAAGCTGCGTAGTAAGCACTTCGAATGTGGTGCAGATCTACGGACTCAGGTAGCTTACCAGCAAACACCAGGGTCAGAGGACAGAGGACACAGAGGATAAGTCATCAGTACGAAGTGGCTATGGCTTATGGTTAAACGTAACTTCAAAATATTTAATTTAACTTTTTTAATCAATCAAAGACCCTTCCAAGGTAAGATCAGGCCAGCTGGTTTTTGAATAAGTAACGAGAGCTTTAGACGTCGCCAGTTTTAGACTAAGTTTATTTAGTTTCGACCAGCAAAGGACTTTGACTAGATCATTGTTGACCATAGTAATCACCTCAGAAGGGATTGAAATCATCAGCTAACATATCACAGGTACCATGCAAATTATAGTTGATAGATCATTGATAAACATGGCAAACCACAATGGCCCTAAAACAGATCCTTGAGGATCACCACACTTTAGTTCAAGTTATCAAGTTCATCAAGGAAAACTTTATCGAATAAGAATCCATGACCGGAAATGACTTTTGTCATCAAAAAACCTAGTTTTATAAAAATAAGCTTTAGCAGTCTGGTCCATTTGTTGAAACTCAGCTTTAAGCTTTTGGCATATTAACAGATTCAGCAGCACATATTTCGAGTATTAATTATTATTATTTATTTTTTTTTCTAATAAATATTCCGATTACGAAAATGGGTAAATTATGGTTAAATTAAAAAATATGTCCTAAAAGATTGACGGATTTAGTGCTTTGAACAAGAAGGAGAAATATTAGAATCTTCTTCTTTTTCAAAGCACATTTATTTTCATTAAAATTCTTCTAATTAAAAAAAACTTCTGCGTTACACAAAGTTAATTTTAAAATCCCTTAATTAGCAATAATCCGTATATAAAACATCTTTTCTCGCATTTAATTCGGATCTCTTCATTAAAAATCAATATCTTAATAAATCCATGCAAAAAAAAATGTGTGCCGTATAGCTTGTGCTTTCCCTCGACCGGGTTTCCCAAGTAGAGCATCGCTGCAGAAGCCGTATACAATTCAAATGAAAACTATGATGCTAAAAAAGCTCGCATTCATTTCTCGTGTACACATACGACTTATGTCCTACAGAAAAATATGGAATCTATACATAAATATAGTATGTAGCATAAATAACATATCTATGTGTAAAATACATATCTATATGTAGCTAAATATAGCATATAAAACAAAAAGACCGCAAGCCCAGAAGATATGGAGAAAAAAATTAAATTACTTTTTCATTCGCATCCGTTCGGCGTCACCGAGACTTGCTCATCCCCACCCCCAGCTGGCATGCATACGCCGGGTGCTTCACGGTACGAAGGAGGAGGAAAGGGGGCAGGGGGTGTTCTGTGATAAGGAAAATTACTACCCACACACGTACACATAGAAAAGTAAATGAAAATGCGCCCGCGCGCCCACTCGACAGTAGTGAGTGAAGCTCAGACAGCCGCTGCCGCCAGTGTGTGCGAGGGGCGGAAATGGAGGAAGTACGAGTTTATGACGATGCACACAGGGGTTGATGCCAGCAGGTCATCCATCCGCATCAGTGAATTCAGTGAACTGCTGGCAGAGCACCGTTTTATACATTACTCAACATGTGGTTTATTTTTAAATGAGCTTTTCTGAATTATGGAATTTTATACATTTTTTTTTCATCGTGTCGTGGTTCTGTGTTTTTTTGTGATTTAATTCTTGGTTAGAAGAAGAAAATATTTAAGATTTACTTATAATTTGTAGGGATAATTTATTTTAAATTTAAGAACTAAATCGACTACTTAGCCATATCCCAAAAATGGCAGAAGTACCTATTAGACGTGAGGAAAAAAGCAGACGTTAGGACCATCCACCATCTTATGGTAGAAACCCTCCGTTTGCGAACTACAAATGTCGCACAAAGACGACTTAATCGATTGCTTCACTCTCTAGATGTTGCTAGGCTAAAAAATCCTGAGGTAAAGCCACGGATCTGCAGTGATATGCAGAATAGAGCAGCACTGGGTAAACAGCAATCGACCGCACTGTCTGGAAGTTGGGTCAGCATATTATGTAATGATTTTCACAGCTGTGGTGATAAGGTGTACTGCAAAGAGGACGAGAACACTGGGTTTATGAAAAGTCATGGCGACTTATGACTGAGCGTCGTGAACTCAAAGGCAAACTGTCCGGAATCCCAAGGCCAGGTGCCAAAAACAGGAACTCAGTGCTCAGCACTCCTCGATTCACCTTCTCGTTAAGAGAAGTAAAAGACCTGACAAGAAAGGACAGGTCAGCGGGCTGGCAACATCATCAGGAGCAGCAGCTAAACTGGATAGACTTTATTGGATAACAAAAGAGCTACTAAACCACAAATATAACACGAAGCATCCCGTTATAGCTGTCAGCGGTAACCCATTGTCCATGGATGGTGAAAAGCTCAATAGATGAATAGAGCACTTTGAGAAAGTGCTTAACAGGGAGCTAGCGAAAAACACTCTTGCGATAGCTCCTCCACTGAGCTGGTTTTTCTTGCCAAGAAAGGAGACTATATGTACGAGCTTAAAGCACTTTATATTTGTTTATAAATAAATCAAATCAAATCAAACACTTGGGCAGTTGAGATAACTACAGGGGTTTCTGTCTGCTGACCGTGGTCTACAAGATTTTGGCGAAGATTATTCTCTTGAAGTTCCATATCGAAATAAACCAGCGGCGAAAAACAAGCAGGGTTCAGTACAGGCTAGTCGGGCATTATAGATCTCATAAAGACCCTCAAGCTCGCTAAAGAACAATCAACCCAGTGCAGGTCCAATACTATGTCAATTTTGAAAAAGCTTTGACCGACCATTTGGCATCACCAGGTTGTACCTTCGAAGATAATCGTCAGCAACATGAAAGAGATGTATGCCGGATCTTCTTGTCGCGTCTTACAACAGCTCTTAGGGAGTTTCGTCGTGAATAGTGGAAAACGTCTTCTTCCGGCACTACCATTTAACGCATTTTAAGATGACGCCCTCGTAGTTATTTTAGATATCCGTTCTGGACTAGTATCTGTGAGACGGTCCCCTATCCCCTCATCATCATCTTCATCAGATATACTAAGTACTATAGAAGTCGCGGAATTCAATGGTTTCTGTACAACACCTTGAATACGCTGACGATGCTTGCTTTCTAGGCCATCGTCACGAAGATGCTCACTCAATGCTGCAGAACCTTTAATCTGCTGTAAAACGGCCATCGGATCAACACAAAGAAAACCAATGAAAAACAGTAAATTCTGTAATCTCGGGAGCTTTTTGTCGGTGGCACAGATATTGATATCTGTGTCCGAATCAACGAAGCTCAAGCCGCCTTTGCAATGCTTAGCGTAATCTGGCGCTTCCCTCAGATTTCAATACGTACGAAGCTCTACCGAAGTTCAACTCCAATGTAAAATTGGTCCTTTTCCCCGGTTGCAAGTTACCTGCACCTTGACCGGGAAACGGCATAACTTTGTCAACCACTACTGAAGACAGATCTTGGGCATTAGATGGCAGGCAGTGGTCTCGAACAATGATTCCGACTCAACGCAAGTTAGACGTAGAAAGTGGAAGCTTAAGTTCAAGGAGATAACTTGAGCTGAAGCTCTGCAGTGGAATTCGCAAGGCAGTCGTGGGTGGTGTTTTGCTTGTTTTTGCTTCTGTCTGTTTTCTTCTATTAGAAGAAAAATCGCTTAACAAATCTGTGTCCGAGGTCCTCCCGCCTGTTGACGCGAAGAATGTGATCGAGCCTCAGCAGGCTCTAGTAGGCTCGTCGTGGGCGGTACACCCTCAGGGGAAGCGCCCAAAATTGCCACACCCAGGAACCAGCGGAAAAGAGCGTTCAGGAAACTCCGGTGTGCTGCAGCTAAGGCTTACAACATGCCAGTGTGCCTACCGCTCAGATTCCGCTGCATCTTCTAGTAACAACATAACCAAAAAGACTCGTACTTTGGACGACACCCCACCCAACAACAGACCATATAGTAAGCGACCGAAGGGCCTCATTGGTATGACCTATGCTGAGGCGGACGCAGCCAAGCTTACCAAGCTTACCAGAGCTTACTAAGTTTTAAATGACTCAGACGACCTTACGACCAAAAAGCAGACCTTTTATCTAACTTGCTTGGAGACGAGGTGGTCAGTATTAAAGATAGTCTGGTTCAAAACCGGTAACAAGGTGGGATAATCCTACCGTGTTGGCTGCGCAGATTCTCACTCTTACCGGTGGGTATTCAAGATACTCGGCACCAAGCCGGCTGTGTTTAAGCCAGCGAATCTGTCTTTATCAGCCCTGCCTCTTAACATTAAGCTGGTCAGAATATCCGCCTCCATACCACGTCATGCTGTTAAACCGGCATCTTTCGAGGTTCCTCTGAGACCACTGCGCAAAGATGGGTAGTCGGCATCAACGAGGATTCAGTCGATCTAATAACGGGACAAGGACCATCGCTGTATTACAGGATTCCGCAGAACCCGTCTGATCCATCCCTGTAATTTTCAACGATAGATTTTATAATTTAGGGCTTCCAACATGGATTCCCTTATCAAAATTATCCAATTTAAATTTCAACACAAAAAGCAGTGACCATAGACTTAGGTCGTCTGCTAATTGTGTGGCACACAAATGTATCGCTTCTTCTGACCACCGGAGTAAATAATTCGAATTTCGTACCATATAAATTTTCGGATCAGAACAGTTTTATATCAACCGACCCAATTGCGAAGACTAAGACTGGATATCGTAAATCTACCAAATATAAAGAAACTCTATCTGAGAGACCTAAAATCCATCAGGACACAAGAAAGGACTCTACTAATTGAGGCATATTTAAAGAAACTCTATCCGAGAGACCTAAACTCCATCAGGACACAAGAACGAACTCTATCGAGGATCTTGATATTGATATACGGCTATTTCAGCTAACAGACGACCTACGAAGTTCTTTTTAGTTATCCGGTCTCCTATACGGACCATGCGATCTGGAAAATCCTGTCCATAGTGGTATCTCAATCTGAAACCAAACCGTTCGAAGACTTTTCAAGAGATCTAGAAGACCGGCTCGAAGACTGGGATCGTTTCTCTCAATTGCAGAGTTAGTACCAGATTGCTCTCATCAAAGCCAAGCGTTCTTCCAGGGTATACTTTTCTGGGAAGAGGTGGAAGGGACACACTCGTCTTCCACACTTCATCGGACACTCCCGAAGGACCCATCCGTGTCACTTTAAGTCTCCCTGACGGAACGTTTACCTCTATTCAGCTTTGACCTGCACAACACCTGCTGGACACAAACATTCCAGACAGCGTACCTTGCAGTACTAACGAGCTGACTCCCAGTCTACCCGACCACTCCCAGTCTCCCAGACACAGGACTGGAAAGTGGCGGTATCAATGAGTTGACAAATTAGAGTGGGCGTTTTTTTTGCCCCCGTAACCAAAATCGCCAGGTTAAGATGAAACATTTCCAGCTATTCTTCAGAAGGGCCTAGAGATGATTAAGCTACCAATGTGCAACATCTTTAGAGGATGCGTGGCTTTTGGCAACATAGCCATATCCCAAAGGAACGTGCGAAAGTTTTTTATTCCTAAACTTGACTATATATGCCCTTACCAAATTCTTTGGGAGCATCAAAATGACCTTATTCTTTCTTAAATCCAACATATTATCGATCGATTTATTAGGGATGAACTTATGCTGAGATATCCCTCTTATAGTAACCAACAGGCCTATTAGACTGGTAGGTCGGTTGATTCTCCCCATCACACTTTGGTGACCACGATAGAAGGGTCACTAGTTGTAAGGAAAATTTCGCTTGAAACTTATCTGGGCGCTTCCAATAATGTATACTTCAAAGCCCTGCGGGTAGCATGTTCATTCCACAGTATCCATGGATCGAATTAATGCTGCGGCACAGAATCGTTCATTCTTGTATCGATGGCAACGGTATTGGCGAGAAGGGGAACTTTCCAAGGTGGTGTATAAGCTTTAGACAGGATTTTAAGATGCCGTCTGACTGCCTCACTTCAATGTTTGGTTTTTCATGACAATGTGAGATTCATTTGGGTCCCAGGCCACTCTGGGATCCCAGGCAACAAGATGGTTGACACTCTAGACATAAAAACAGTAGCAATACGTTTTTTCATTTGCCCGAAATCCTCCCTCGGCATACCATCAACGCTCAGCAAAAGCTGGATAAAACACTTGATAGTGTCTCCACAGGCATCCCATTGAAATTTCAGATCAGATTGTAGAGTCTCCAAACTGTTTCCAAAGAACCCATATGTGCCACAAAGACCAAATCCGCGCTCAACCTTGGGCGAAATTTCTTGTGTCTGGTCTGCGGAATCGCCACACAGGACACTGCCGACAACACCTGCACAGGATGCAACTGGCTGACATGCCAAACTGCGTTAAGTGTGAGATTGAATCCTTGATCCAGCAATCTGCACCACCAGAGTCGACACTTTCAATGCGTTCCGGATTCCACCAGACTCACTTTATCTACTGCCACTCGCGAAGAAAGCAGAATTTGCTAGGAGATCAGGCCAATTTGTGAGCAACCCCAAAGCCGAGGTCATACAATGGACAGTGGTACAATGGACCAATCACTTTGGCTTGAGTGCTGGAATCACCTTCAAGGAGTCGGTCCCAGTCATTTTAAATTATGCAGAACATTGTTGGAGAGACAGTTAAAAAGACAGTCAGAAAATACAGTTAGAAAGGCAGTAAAAATGACAGTCAGAAAGACAGTAAGAATTACAGTCTGAAAGGCAGTCAAAATGAAGACATTTAGAAAGACCGTCCGAAAAACCTTAGAAAGACAGTCAGGAAAACAGTTCAAGAGACAGTCAGAGAGACCGTTAGAAAAAACTCAGAAAGACAGTCAGAAAGACAGTTAGAAAGACAGTCAGAAAGACAGTCAGAAAGACAGTCTGAAAGACAGTCAGAAAGACAGTCAGAAAGACAGTCAGAAAGACAGTCAGAAAGACAGTCAGAAAGACAATCAGAAAAACAGTCAGAAAGACAGTCAGATAGACAGTCAGAAAGACAGTCAGAAAGACAGTCAAATAGACTTACAGAAAATTTTTATAACGACAGTCCAAAAGACAGTCAGTCATCATCATCAAAAAAAATCGAAACAATTTAAATATAACTCGGAAACAGCTCTATTTTAACTAAAATTGCATTCTACTTCTAAAACTGCAATCGCAGGCAGAGATAAACTAAAGCAAATCCTCACGTTCACGTAATTAATGCGACCGCCCTGTTGCCAACAGCCAGAAGCCAAACGAAAGCTCATCGTGCGTCATCGCACGCGCGATGCAGTTTCGCAATTTCATTTCAACGACATTTTGTCACCGCTACGCTCCACCTCACTACTCTTCACCCCCCGCTGCCGCCCGCCACCCCTCAACACATATTATAAAACATAGCTTTACTATGCAATTACGCGGGGAATCTCATCGTGGCTCTGGTATTTTTATCAAAAAATAATAAGCCATGAATACAATTTTCTTTGGCAAGCAAACGCGCGCGCGCGCGAGAGCTTTCGCAAAATCGTGAGCGAGAGGAAAAGTCGGTGTGTGTGCGCGCAGCATAAAAACGTCAAAATAAATGTCTTCTATAATTTAGCCTCATCGTTTTGTGTGTGTGTGTGTTGAAGTA
>JAAAKO020055469.1:0-10702 GCA_010015015.2 Bolitophila cinerea | reverse complement strand
GTCTTAATTTTTTGTATAGCAAATTCATTTTTATATATAGGACATAGTTTTGAAAACGAAGGATGACCATCATTGCAGTTTACACATTTTGCTGCCTTTTCACATTTTTCCTTTTCATTTGGATTATTCAGTATCTCGGTACATACACCGCATACATGGACGCTGCTTTGGCATTTCAGTGTGAAATGTCCGAATTTTTGGCATTTATAACATCGCAAAGGTTGGGGAATAAATGGTCTGACTTGTAAATTTAGATATGCTGCTTTTATTTCTGTGGGCAAAATTGGAGAATCAAACGTTAAAACAAATACATGAGTGTTTTTCACTTCATTATTTATTCTTCGTGTCACTCTCCGAATTTCCTTTACATTCTGATCTTTTATGTTATCCAATATTTCGTCATCTGTTACAAATTCAAAGTCGGGGCAGAAAATTACGCCTTTAGATGAATTTAGTCTGTAATGCTCTTCAATTTTTACTTTAACACCATCACAAAACTCAGTAAGTTTGCAGAGTTTATCCGCTTGATTTTTGTTAGCAGTTTTCAATAAAAATGTTCCATTTCGGAGTTTTTTGATTTCAATGTTATTCCCGGCGTTAATATCTATAACCTTTTTAATAAGAAATGGGCTAACGTTGTTCATAGTGAAATCTTTTTTATCAGGTTGTATTTCATTTCGGGATAGGACAAGGAATCGAGGTTCATTTTGATTTTGGGCAATCCGTTGGATTTTTGTAAATTGGATTGATTGTTGTGACTGTACTACCTTATTCCTTTTGCGTTTATTCGTGGTTTTCAGGTCTGGATATTCTTGTGACGTTCGTAGAATGTTAAATGGGTTGTTGTTTGGTCCGTCATCTGGATCCCATATTATTCTTCCTCCTGATGCTATCGACATCTTGACTCCTTCTCAAACTATTATTTTATATATTTTCCTGTATATACTTTTACGAATGGAAGCGTAAAGTAAAAAACAAAACTTGTTTGAATGCGTGTTAGCGATTAGCAGACAAAATTATGCGACCTACTCGATTGAGAGATAGAGAGCGACTGAGTTCAATAGTATGTAATGTATGTATAAGGTAAGATGATGACCGGCACAGGCAATGGCTAAGTGATGGTGGTCACAATAATGATTGATGCTCGATCGAAGAAACGGTATTCTTCAAGGTTGCTACACCAAGTTCACGTGAACCCAACATCTCCCCCGTAAGGCTGGAAACATACAAGTTTTCTTTATAAAAAAAAATATTTTCCATTGACTTTGGACGTGTCAAGGCGTCGTCGGGACTTGCGTTGCCTCTGGCTCTGGCGTGGTTCTGCTGGCAATCTACATTTGGAACTGTAGTAGCTCGAGCAGTTTCTGCTTGGTCTAGGTACTCAAACATGTCCATCAACGGATTAAATACGCTATCATCCGTAGAGTAGGTGTCTTCCGTTCTTATTTTCATTTAGTTATCCAACATCGATTACCACAATTTACTGTATATATCACAGATCCTCGGCGTTCGATTATAACTGCAGGTGACCCTGTTATCTTACGACTGCGGTAATCCATGACATAAACCAGTTGCTTTGGCAAGTATGACTGATTCTTTGCACTATGTTTACGATTGAATGCGGCTTCCATTTCAACGTCTCTATGCAAATCAACCGGAGACTTAAGACGAAGAAGATTAAACTTGACCTTATTGATCTTCCAAACACGACTTCTGCTGGACTTCGATTTGGTCAACTACATTGGTAGGAGTCATATGCGATAGCACTTCAAAAATGTCTGCAGTATTGTGTCAGTTACACCTTAGCCCTTTGATTTCTTTAGACCCGTTTAAGGCTATCGTTGAATCGCTCCACTTGGCCATTAGACTGAGGGTGGAACGGTGGGGTACGTTTGTGGTCTAATCCCTGAGAAGTGCAGAAATCGGCGAATTGATGTGACGAAAAGTGGGTTCCGTTATTCGTAACCAAACGTCAGGTGTACCAAATCGTGCGAACAGTTCTCGAAATTTCTCAATAGTTGCTCTAGATGTTGTATTGTTCATTAAAAAATACCACATACCTCAGGAATCGACTACCAATAAAAACATAACTCCATGGTTTAGGCCATCGAAATCTGCATGAACTCTGGACCAAACTGATGTCGGCTTGGGCCAAGACTTCGTTTTCACGGGAGCTTTAGCAGCAATAGTACATTTTGGACACCGTTGTACGAAATCCACAATGTCCTGGTCGATTCGAGGCCAATAAACGTGACTTCTAGCTAACGATTTCATCCGCACGATACCGGGATGAGACTCATGAAGTTGCTGTAGTATTTTAGTCTGTAAACATAAAGGAATGGTTATGCGATCTATGTACAAAATACGGTTGTTGAAAAATAATTTTAACAGGTCGTCCTCGTCTTTGTGTGGCCACGACGATCGAATATACTTTAGAACGCTGGCTAGAATTGGATCCTCGAGTGTATATTGTTGAATAGCGTCGTTCAGAACTCGATTCACTTCTGCTTCGATGGAGATGACATTGGCGATAATGCAAGATTCTTCTGGTGCTCGTCGGTCTGCGATGAGGCGCGAAAGTGCATCAGCGTGTCCGAATTCTGCTGATCGTTCATGCTCGATGACAAAATTGTATGTCATCAACGCTGCAGCGCTGCAACCGACTCGATGTATGAACTTGGATCCCGTTCCTAGATCCAAATATTGCAACTATAACGGCTTATGGTCTGTGTGCAATATATACTTCCGGCCATGTAGCATCCCGTGATTTTTTTTATTGTAAATACCAGAGCCAGGGCTTCCATTTTAATCTGCCCATAGTTTCGCTCAGCTGTGATAAGTGTTCTAGCAGCATGCTTAATAGCCTTCTCGCTTCCGGCAGTGTAAAGATGGAGAAAAACTGCTTCAATGCCCTCAGATGACGCATCGGCAGCTACTTTGATTTCAACGTTGGGATCAAATTGTGCCAGAAGGAGTTTGGATCTCAGAATGGTCTTTGCTTTGTTAAAAGCTTCTTCACATGCATGTGTACAATTCCACTTTGAATCCTTGCGCAGAAGATGGTCCATTGAATCTCGAAGAGTTCTCATCTGTCCGATGAATTTGCCATAATAATTGAACATTCCTAATCGCTCGGAGAGTTGACAAATCTTTTGGAGGTGGCATTTTGCAGATCGCCTCGATTTTTGACGGATTTGGTCGACGACCTTGGGCGTCAATTATGAACCCCAAAAACTGTATTTCTAACAGGTAAAACTGGCATTTCTCAGCCCGATCGTGGGAACCCCATTCCTGAATTCGTTTAAATAGAGCCCAGATATTGTGCTCCTTTGCCGTTCTGCCTAGAATAATAACGTCATCTAGAAAAGACACTACACCTATCAATTCGGAGAGCATGGCATCCATTATCTGCTGAACGTTTGCAGGTGCGCTCCTTACCCAGAATGGCATACGGTTGTACTGGTACAAACCCTTATGGGTGTTTAACGTCAGCAGAAGTTTAGATTCGTCCTCGACCAGCACCTGAAAGTATGCGTCTGCAAAGTCAATTTTTGAGATGCATTTACCTCCATTCAGGGTTGCAAATATTGTATCAGGAATCGGCAGTGGATAGTTGTGCGATTCGATAGAGTTATTCAAGCCAGTCGACAACTATCGGTGCGGCCCATGCTGAATATGTGACGCGGCTAAGAACTCCGTTGCTCTCCAGACGATCAAGCTCGGCTTCAATTAACGGCAATGATGCATATGGAACCGGATGTTTCTGCCTGAAAACCGCTCTCGAATTTGGTTTAAGATAAATGACGGCCTTCGCATTTGTGCATAGTCCGAGATCGGTGGAAAATACAGGTTGAAAGCATCGCTGGATCTCTGTAACTAAATTCTAATTAGTTAAAGGGTTTGATAATTTACAGCATATTGCTGATAACGGCATATCGAATAACCCGAGAAGCTTCATCCAATCCAATCCGTAACATATTCCTGTGGTTATGATTGCATTGAAGCGGAGAGTGTACAGGGGAATAGACCGTTCAGTGAAGTGTTGTCTGCACTCCGTTGATTTCGACTGAAAGAACCTTACGATCTTCCCCAAAGTTGACCTTCGACACTACGTGAACTCCATTTGTTCGCGGTGTGGAAACCTTTGTGTTCGTTGATCGTCGTTTATTTACCCTCTGAACCGCATTTCCAAGGTTGCAAAACCCGTCCTTGTGACCAACTTGGCAACTGTCTTTGCAGGTATGACCTCGATACTTACAGTCACGATTAATATAATAATATACGATTTGACTTTATACTGTTTATAGTTGATCAGCGCGGAATCCTGAATCCTTTTGTCAAGACGACAGGACAGAAGTGTCTATTTAAAAGTCTAGTGTTTAAAAAGACCTTTTAGAAAAAAATGTACCCTTTAGAAAAAACGATCTACAAACGAACATATGTCTTTAGTTTAATGCAGAAATCCTCTTTGCTGCTATCAATAGGGACTTAGCTTATGGTGCTTGGAAGCGCTCTAGATTCCAATTTAAGTGTTCATTACAGAAACAATTCCGTTCTTTTAGATAATCGCGCAAATGGGTTGTATTATAAACCAAAGCTTAATCGAAAGAGCTTTATCGAAATATTGGCTCGATTGGAATTAATTTAACCCACTATATTACCCACTATTGTATGCCATCTTTCCAATACTATTTTAACCATTTCGTTTTTTTTCTGATTCATGACAAATTGCGAAATTAAATTTAAATTTAAATACGTGAAATTTTTAAATCTTCAGATTTAGCCGATGAACGGCTGAAGTTACATTTTTTGGCAACTTTATGGTTTTTAATCAGCTATCAAGACTACATAACCGTTTTTTTAGTTTAAATTACAAGTTTGGCAAACAATGACTAATTTCTATATATAAAAAAGATAGTGAAAATAAGCAATGTTTTTTTTGGTTCAGCTGATTTCAGACGATTTCAGCCGTTTAAACCGGCTTGCATGTCTGGTCCAGACTTTTTATGTTGGGAAATACATTTTGAAATTTATCAAGCGCAATATTTTTTAAAATTCAAATTCACAATTCAAATTTTTTAGACAATAATTCATTATCATTTAAGTTTGTATTCGTATTTTTACAATTTGTTTAATAAAATTAATCGAGCTGAGAATAGCATTTTAGTTTTGCCTCCCTCCGGCTAGAGGTGTCAGCCGATGAAAAAACATCGGCGGCCGGCTGGACCCTTAAATTAAACGCGTTACCCGGCTATTTTTTTGATGGCTGGCGGCTAGCCGATTTACTTACTATCGGCGGCGGCTAACCAGCGACTCATGTGAAAAAAGTAATTTAAAATGTACTCTTAAACATACATATTTATCATCACAAAATCCATCAATAATTAAAAGGGGGTAACACAAAACTTTTAAAAAAGTGCCTAAAATATAAAAGAAAATCCGGAATTTCCCGGAACGCCGGAACACATTTCTCCTGGATTTCAGTGGGATTTCTTTTGGATTTTTATTTTTATTTCGAGGGATTTTACAAGTTTTCTTGGGAGAAAATTGCAGTGAAATTCCGGGAAATCCGGTGAAAATCCCGGAGAAATACCGATAACTATCTCGTAAATATACCGGGGATACCCCGGGAATATCTCACAGTCACATTTCTTTAAATAATCGTAAATTCTGGGAAACGGAAATCAACAAAAACCTCAAAAATGGGTAAAATCCATGGAAATCTAGGAAAATCTCAAGAAATCTTGGAAAATCTCCGGAAATAATTATTAATTGTGCTTAAAGTGTAATTTTTTGTTTAAGTTTCAAAAATTTCGCGGTTGAAATTTTCGGAAAAATCCTGGGAAAATCCCGATTAAATCCCGGATTATTCTATAGAAAATATCGGGAAATCTGGATAAAAATCACGCTAAAACCTGCGGGAATCTTAAGGAAAACATGGGAGAATCTCGTTGAAATCCCGGAAAATCCCGGGAAAATCATAAAATTATAGAAACTTGTAATTTTCCAACGAAATACTTAAAATTGGAACCGGCTATTTATAGCAGGAGAAAACCTTAAGTCTAGCCGAGATTGAACTTGGTTCCTCCCGATCACAGTCAACCGTGTTGTTTGTCTTGCCGGTATCTTGATATTTAAAGTAAACCTAATGTCTTTAGTAATCCTGAGAAAATATTAAATTAAAAAAATGTTATTTTCTAGAATAGAAGCCGACTGCTGGCTAAGTTTCTATAAAAAGTCGGCGGACGGCTGGCTAGAAGCCGGCCGGTTGTAGCCTAAACCTCCATGTCCATGTCCACACCCTCTGTGCTGAATCTCAAACATGGAACTCGATTGAACCAGCAAAATGTGTCAAACGACCATCTTTGGTAGTCTTGGTGTTCCTGTGCAAGATTGATCTGCCTGTACATTTGTGTTATGTCGGCGACTAATTGAACTTTATGTTTTCTACCTCTCAAAATAATGTTAAACAAATCCTGCTGAATTGTAGGACCTGTGTACATTATATCGTTTAACGCAACGCCCGTGCTTGTCTTTGCGGATGCGTCAAAAACTACTCTCAATTTAGTTGTGCTGCTACTCTCTTTTATGACAGCTTGATGAGGAAGGTAACACATTTGGTTTTGGTTTTCATTTTCATTTACTTTTACCATATGTCCTTTCTCTTCCAAATCTCTCATCGTTTGTATGTACTCATCTTTGTATTTTTTGTTTTTAGCAAATTTCTTTTCTTGCTGTAAGAGTCTCGCTATTGCCATTTTTTTTGAATTTCCTAATGTACATAACGATTCATTTTTTAATGGAAGCTTCACTGTAAACCTTCCGTTACTTTCTCTTTGATAAGAGTTTGCGTACAGAATTTCGCACTTTTCTTCTTCTTCAGTGAATTTTCTTTCGCATGAGATTTCTTCACTTTCCCAATATTTCTTTATTTCTTCTTGAAACTCAATTTGTGAAACATGACTTACAGAAAATTTGGGTCTTTCTTTCACGGTCGTTCTGCCGGAAAGTATCCATCCAATTTTCGTATTTTGAGCAATGGGTGCTTCATTCCCACCTTTTATAATACCATCGATGATAATATCGGTATAAATCTCTGCTCCTAATATTATATCAACTTCGCTTGGTATATTGTACGTTGGATCAGCCAATTGGAGATATTTTATGTGCTCCCATTTTTGACTTTCTATGTATTCGTTTGGGATTTTTGCGGCTAGTTTATTCAAAACTAATGCTTCGATGTTCTGCGAATATTTATGATATCCGTGAATCATAAAAGACACCTTTCCTCTTGCTATACCCGCATCTGACTCTCCAGTCCCGACAATCCGGATATTTGATTTTTCCTTATGAAGTTTCATCAACTGAACTGCTTTCTCAGTTATAAATGATGCTTGACTTCCTTGATCAATTAATGCTCTGAAAGTATATTGTCTTCCTCCAGAACTTACTTCTACTACCGCTGTTGGAAGCAGAGTAGTATTTTCTTGGGTCTTTTGTTCAACATGATGTGAATTAACATTTGTGAACTTTCTATCTCCATAATAATTTTCTTTTTTAAAAGGATTAATCTGATGTTGACCAAATTTTTGATTGTTTTGGCTAAATACTTGATTAGTTTTCTGAAAGCTTGGTTGCTTAAAGTTACTAAAATCTTTTCTTTGCGTATTTTGATATTTCGAATCATTTCGCTGCTGACTCATTTGATCGTCTTTGTGCAACAAAGTATTATGCTTTTTCTTACATATATAGCAAAACCTCTGACTTTTGCATTGATTTATTTCATGATCTACATTCAAACAATTTTCACAAATGTGATTCATTTTACATTGTTCACTTCGTTGAGAAGTGTTTAAACTTAAAAATCTTTGACATTTATATATTTTATGGATTCCGAGACATACCTTGCAAACTTCTGGTTTTACGTCTATGTCATTCCCAATTCTATTACCATTAGATTCTATTTTGTCTGACGACAATGCTTCTAGAGTCTGGAATCTTCCTTCAATAAAACATAATAATTCATCAATGGGTTGTATTTCTTTCTTTTTTTCTAACGACTGTTCATAAATCCGTCTAGATTCATTGTCAATTTTGGGCAATATTATGTGTACTACTATTGCGTCCCATGATTGAGTGTCGACACCTAATGTTTTTAGCGTGTGTAGCACTTCCTTTGTAGTATCATGCAATTTTCGTAATTGCCAAGCTGATTCTACTCTAATCTCTTTCTGAGATGTTAAAATGTTTAACTGTGTAAATACTAGCACTCTTGTGTTGTTGTATCTATTTGTTATCATTTGCCATGCTTCGTCATAATTTTCTGCTGAAATTTGCAGATGACGTATTAATTGGCTTGCATTACCTTTTAATTTTGACATTAAATAATTCATTTTTACTGCCTTTCCAATGTTCCTTTTATCAATTGTTTGTAAAAAAAGGTCTCTAAATGGAATCCAATCTTGGTAATTACCACTGAAATCGGGAATATTTATTTGCGGTAAATTATTATATCTTTCTGATATATTATCATTAACCGTTTCTTTGATGGCTTTCTTAAGTCTATTTCTTATTTCTTTGAAATACACTTGCATTTCTGTCCAATATTCTGTTTGTTTCTCAAATTCTATGTTTTCATTTTCGGATTGATGCACGTCAATCTGTTCATGATTATCGCATATTTGTTTCCACAATAATGACAATTCCTCTATAGTTTCTTCGAGGTTATCTTTACTCATGTCTGTGATTTCCAACTTAATATTATCTATCTGTTGTCTCATCTTTGACAATCTAATGCTATGAAGTTTGTATCTCTTCATTTGTTCCTCACTGATTCTCACTTGCATTTTAGGTAATAGCGATCTAATTTCTGACCGTACACTATTAATGTATCCTTCTAACTTGTCTTTAATTGACTCGGTGAAGTATGCATGTGTTGGATGAGATTCTCTAAATTTTTCTAATTTAGCATTTTCTTGTTGAAAAGAATCCCAGCACTGATCAAAAGTCTGTTTTTGATTTTCTAAATACTCTTGACTTTTTCGAGAAGAACCGTCTTTTTTGAAGTTGCTATAACGACGGTAAATCTCATCAATAATCTCTTTGCTTTTGAGATATTGTTCATCCATCTTGAGTTTTTTATTTTCCTAATATTCTTATTCTAGGATTTTTATAAATGCCTACTTCTTAGGTCTTTTTCTGCCTTAACCAAAGGACTTAATAGACTTAATAAACTTGCCTATATCCCATAGGACTTAACTACACTTCACTTACACTTTCAATTCAATTTACTGTAGAAGTTTCACAATTTGCCTATATCCCATAGGACTTAACTGCACTTCACTGCTTCAAAACTTTTTAACTATTCACTTTTTTATTATTTTTGATCTTGCCTATATTATAGGACTTCACTTTTTCATTATCCGCTTCTGGGAATTTTATTTGTTTACCCGCTTGTGGGGATTTTATATTTGTTATTTAAACCAACCTCTGAGTTGTAAATTCAGACTAAGTATTTTAATGGACTGTATTTATATAAAAAAAACTGGATTGTAAGTCCTTATATTTTATTCCGTACCGATCCGGTTCGAAGGACCAAATGTAGCGTATACTACGTGTTTTGAGTCAAAGGTTTTAATTTCAACTGCTTTATTTTAAATATTGAAATTATAACAACACTTTGAAGTAATTAAATTCGGCCCGTTTATTTTGGAATAGTTTTTTTTTTGTATTTCTTATTATTTTGCAATTTGTTTACGAATCACCAGAAACCCTTCGTCCAGTATTGGCCGAAGGAGATCGTATAGCGTTGACTGCAACGATCGGCTCTAGACCCACGGATAGCTCAGCTCAATCCACTGTAGTTGTCAGGCGACAGTTCACTAGCAGGACGGCAGCAATTATTTATTTATTGCTGGCGCTTAAGCCGTCCAGCTGCAAGAGCCGCCTATTGGAGTTTGCCAACACTACTGTCGCTTGTGATTGAGAAACAGGTCATGTGAACTAATCACTTTATAATAGAAAACATTACCAAAGCATCTAAACTTTTCTATTTTCTTGTAAAAAATATTTAAGATTTTAATACTCTTATTTTATGATACTAATTTACTTGTTTTGGTGAATTTTTAACACTAAACCATAACTCTCCTTCAAATTTAGTTTTCTTCCTAAAATATTTTAAAAAAAGTAGAACTTCATAAATTACTTAGTCTTTTGGCCGTTTATTGAGACAGAGACTAAAAAAATGTAATGAGACTATCATGTCACACTTTAATTTACAATTTTTTTAATATCAAAATTATTTTTGTTATGTTTTTGAGGTTGCAAGCGTTTGTTTCATAAGCGACAATTCATTAAGCTCTTAAACTCTGGTTTTAAGCAGAGTCTTCGAGTTTTTCCGATTCTTTATGTTTTAGGCTCTAAAGTATACAATTATTTTGTTAGTTTCTTTACCATTTTTTATTATTGTTTCTATTATATTTTACGGATGTTTCTCAAATTGAGCTCATTGCACCATGATTTTTTAAATTTCCTTTTTTTAATTGAGCTCATAATAACTTCAGTATAATTAAAAAAGTCAGCCCAATATGACATCATTTAAAAGCTTAAATAATTTTAAATACATAACTTTTTATAGAATTGGTGATATTATAAAATAAACTCGTAGTAACTCCCGTAGTACAGTATGAAAATCGTCGATAAT
>JAAAKO020055458.1:0-10704 GCA_010015015.2 Bolitophila cinerea | reverse complement strand
GACAACTTTCGATAACGATCTTGAGTACAATATGCTAATTTGAAATGCTTTTGTTTTATATGCCGTACATTTACTTAGTTTTATTTCCATTGGCGTGTATTTACATTTTGGACGTACTCGTATAAATTGAGTTTACTGCATAGAGAATTTGGTGTACATGTGTGTGTGTGTGTATTTGTGTTTTATATATGCCGACTGATTATTACACACGTGGGGCTGTGTGTGTGAGAGTGTGTGTCTGTGTTAAGCCACAATGTAATTAATATGCTTATGAAATGCCCATTTTCTATTTAATTTAATGTGGTTAAGTGATTTTCTACGCGTTATCTAACGTATAGAATCTATAGCGGACAGCTCAGTGCATCGAATCGCTGTTGCGGATCACGCATCATCTACAACGCAGCGATTGTATATTATTGTATAATAAATATAATATTTATATATATATTGTCTATACCGGCGTTGCGTGTTTCTCGGAATTATCACGTCAAGATCATCATAATAATTATTATTTCTCGTGCGCGACAGCTAAAAAGATAGCGAATGCTAGATAAGCTATCCGCCGATAAGTTATATATATATATATATATATATATTACATTATACAATTTATAGAGATAGACAAAATTATTATACAATCGTGTGTATTATGCACATAAATATGTATACATATATAGAATTTATGCAAAAGTATTCTGATACTATTTACAACAAAAAAAAAAGTCTTACACAAGAAAAGATCTAAGCTCGAGATTAGTAAAATGTGGACACATATATACAATTATACATATATATAATGTATTTAATATCTGAATATATATATGTATCCACTTGAACAAAATTATCTTTCAGAAAAATTAAAGATCCCTGCGTTGTGATAGCTTTGTGTGCGTGAGTGTGTGTGTGTGTGTCTGGACGCGCGCAGAGAATCAACGCTTCTGTTTTTCACAAAGATATATATTTTAAACATAGTATTCATATGTACATATTATTATGTAAAACATATAGAATACATAATACTTGAATACATTGAAAAGTATGTGAACGCGATCACTTGACGCGGACAAACGCAGCCATCAGTAACAATTAATGACTTAGCGCTGGTCTATACGCGATATTATTGTATATATGTAATGCTGATTGTGATAAAGTTTAAGATCATGATTGTACGTATGGACACATACACATATTGAAGCCTTTGTAATCATCTAATATGTTATATGTGACATGCGATCGTTATAACCGAAATTATATGTACTCATAGTTGTATAGTTTGATTAATCGTCTTCTGGCGATAGGCCATCGCGTATATTGTATATACTATATAAAAAAACCACGATAAGAGAGCCAATAAATACTATATATATATATATATATATTCTATATAGTCGAAAGGGTAGATTATAAATTGATTGAAAAGACAGACGCGAAGTAAAACTGCTTAAATGAACAAAATTATATTTTTATCGATATTTTTTGGTAATAATTTTATATTTTAAGACATTCAGTGATCTGATAAATAAAAAAAGATTTTTTTTAACAAAATGTAAATTAACATTTTGAAATTATATAGAGTAGAATGGGGCGAAAGAGCCATTTCGTTTTTTCTCGCTTACGTTGTGTCCTACGAAGTTGACGTTTTGCATGAACAATGTTTACTTCAGTCCTCATGATTGATATAAATATAAACCCGATCGTCAAAACAGATGGCGCTGTATATGAACATTTTTTCAAACATTTTTAATATTTTTTCTTTGTTTCACGTGTGAAATTAAATTAAAATGTAAGTGTTTTTAATAAATATGTGTATTGTGTGTGTAATGGTAATTTTGGTTTGGGTTGGTATTCTTGGTTTAGGAATTATTGTGATTTTTCCGTGAAATGTGGCTGTGGGACGAAAAAACACCGTTTTCTAAGGATTTTGCAAGCGTAAAATTTCAGCAGCACTTTCTAACAACTGCTTCACCGGGTCCAGATGGTATGGGAAAACCTTCTAAGTGGATTAAAGGCAAACAATTTTTGAAAATGTTGCAATGCTTTCAAAAATATGCCAGCAATACGAATGATAATCCAGCACTGTTGATTCTAGACATCCATGACGTTTCTTATTTTTATTTCGATTCATTAGTTTTAAAAATGTAAATTTATTGTTGACGCTGACAACTCATACAACTCACAAGTTGCAGCCATTGGACAAATCTTTTTTGGGCTAGTCAAACAGGTGGCATGAAATATTCCCAAAAGTATTTTCAGTACACAACTAAAATTATGTGCGCATGCGCAGCATTCTCATCTTTTTTAACAAAAACATAAAAACAGATTATGGGAGATTAGAGCGTTAACGCGTTAAAATTTTGTCAAAACCATCACAATCTGAATCATTCCGGACTTACCGTAAAATCAACCACCAGAAAAGTATCAATTTTGTGCAAAGGTGGTTTTAAATTCTTCTAAAACATATTTATTTTGCCTTTACTATTATTTTTTTCCTGACTTTTCAGCAAACCAAAAATTGTCTCTTTCGCCCCACCTGGTGGGGTGATAGAGCCACTTGATAGGGTCTAGGAGAATGGCTGTAGCTTAAAATCTATAAGAGATAAGAATTTGAAATCTTTGATAAAGATTAGCCAAAAGATAAGGATACATTTCTATTAAAGAACGCAACTTCCTATCTCTTATAGATTCTGAGATTAAATTGAAAAATGCTAAATTAAAAATAATAATGTGCGCATAAACATATTTTTATTAATAAATAATTCATTTGTCAAATAGAAGTGCCTAATACTTTACCCAAATACATTTTTTAAAATGTACTGCCCACTTTTAAAATTAGGATATAGAATAAACTCAACCCTTTTTATTATTATTTTTTTTAAAATAATAAAATAAATAAAAACAAATAAGCATATAGGCAAGACTGCAAACAATAGAAGAAAATAAAAATAGAAATTACACAAAAGCTCCACTTGATAACAAGATAAGGTCACCTTTATTTTGACGTATTTTTCACACCAAAAAATTCTCAAATGTGAATAAAAATCAATTAACACCTGATTTCGAATTATTGTATTTTTTCAGGAAGTTTTTCTATATAGGTTGTCTTATTACTGGGCAAATTTATGTTTGAAAAAACAAAACATTTAAAAATTAAACTTTTTATAACGGAATAGTCTATTTTGGAAAATACTAGCTAATATTGCAAAGTATGCAATAGCAAACATTTTATGGATTTCCCAAAAAACATGTCCATAATTCCGATACTCTCCCTTACATATAAGTATATAATAGTTCAATATGCCTACGTCCTGTTACTGGAAAGTCTCAAGAAGGAGGGTTCCTTAAGACTTTCCAGTTTCCAGGATTTACATTACCTCAAATTGCCAAAAGTGAAGATACATAGCTACATGGCTGGAGGAAACCTGTTACCCAATTTGAGATTCCAAATTTAAATTGGGCTGTGGTAGGATTTATATATAAATGTGTAAAGGCAAGAAAAATGTAAATCATTGAACCCATTATTATAATGAAATTCTTTAAAATGATAATTGAAAAATAAAGATAATTTTAATAACTCCAGAATAGGTTTCTCCACATTAATTATAATAAAAGCCCGGATTTTAAAATAAATAACTTTTTTTATTTGATCTCACACAATTTTAAATGCAACCATTATTTGTCGTTAAATTGATTTCAATTAAATCCTACCTGTTTTAAATACCTTTTTTGCCGTTTATTTCTATTTTTACTTATTTTCACTATTTATCAAATACATATTTTTTTGAAACATAAGCATTTCAAGGTATTATAGACGGAGAGCGTGCCGGGCTCTTTTTACAATACATCTTCAAGCGAAAAAAATAAATTAAAATATAGAAATGTTTTTAAAAATATCATCAAGATTTGTAAAAGATATATGTTATTTAAAATTCAGAGCTTAAGGCTGGTCGTGATTAGATTACGCGTAATCTGATCTCCAAAAATCTCAAGCTAAATGACCGTGAACAAATTATGAGTAAAGATTAGCTTTGACGTTTGATGAATGTTCTGTTAATTATATATAGTTAAAGAATCAATAACAAAATGTAATAAATAATATCAAAAACAACTTAATAAAACTAACAACAATATCAAACGTCAAAATTCCGCGTGAAATAATGTGCATAACATGATTGGAATTGCTTGTGGAGATTATATAGCTTGAGATTTTTGGAGATCAGATTAAGCGTAATCTAATCTCGAGCAGCATATACGCCTTTATTGTAAATGCGACGTTAGCGCCACATTTAGTAATCTTGAAAAGCGTTCGACGAAATTTGTCAGATTCATCTTTTTTTGTAATCTCAGCTAAATTTTGTATGGTAATATTCGTTAATTGCAAGCTGCATATGGACCTTTAGCTTTAAATCACTTGAAGGAAATTATTTTGATATAATAAATAGAATATATCAATACCTTCCAGGAGAAAAACTTCATCTTTGATTTGATAAAATAATAATTGTTCTTCACTTGCGTGTTTTAGAACCAAAAAAAATAAAAAATAAACTTTTAAACGTAATATCAAAAGATTAGAAATTAAAACTTTTGACAGCTTTTTGATGAAATGTTTTGCAATCAATATTATTGAATTACAAATTAAAAAAAAACCTGCTCCACGCCAGATGGGCCCTTGGAAATATCAAGGAAAACAATCTCAATCAGGCGTGACTTTGTTAACTTTGCCGTCATAATTGGGGGAATCATATCAATATTTGTATACCGTTCGACAATCCTATTTTAAGACCTGGTCCATTACTTTTGCAAGTAGTAGTACTCTGCAAAGCTCTTGTCGAGGAATCACAATAACTTTATTTGGCGCATCTCTACTTTTCGCAACTACCAAATGTATGAGATGAGGTTTTCCATCTGCGTCACTGATTCAAGTAAATTAGCTGCTACTTAAGCTTTGAAAAGCTTGTGAATCCGTAAATTTTGATAAACCTGTCATTATAAACGAGGAATTTTAATCTTGCATATCTTTGCCATACTGAAATTATATCTTCTGAAAGATCGTATCCCATCCGTTCTGCGTTATCCATAGTTTTTGGGAAATCATTTCTGGATATAAGAGGCGAAAGACAAAATAGGGATCACATAGACTAGCTTAGCTACTTTCAAGCCATAACAGATTTATAAGCCGACCATGCAGTGCTATTTTTGATTTGATTGTGACACTACAGCTAATCGCATCATTAACAGACAAATCTATGATGGCTTGCGGGAAGCGTCTGAATATCTTGTCTGCTCTCTTCTTGCTAAATGACTTTTAATAGCGAGATATGGTGCGCATGATGTACGAAAAACGTGACAGTGATAACCTTGAAATCTATGATAGTGCCCCGCACTCGTACTCCTCAAATGTAAAGTTTTCCACTCCTAAACATCAAGATCCCTTATTGACTAGCTCCGCCTTCTTCTTATTAGTAAGATTGTAGAGTTCTTGAAGAAATCTAGTAGGCCTCCGGCGATCGAGTGACTCTAGACTACGGGTTATAACACAATGAGCCCACTCAGTGGTCTGCATTCTGGACCTGTTTTTCTGAGACATCCCCGTTCCCATTGTTACCTACACTACACAAACGTATTTTCAATCAATGGCATCCACACAAATGTGAAAAATGAATAAAAAAAATTAAATCGATTTAAAACACTTACGTAAAACCTATGAAAACAGTGTTTTACTTTCATCTTGTTTTAGTCAGCTTTAAAATTATTTTAAAACCAAATAATCAAATAAAACCAGTGAATGTGACTGATCAAGTATTTTTATTTCGATCTAAAAATTTTAAAACATGTTCTATTTTTAAAACAAGATTAAAACGAGTGAAAAATACGGCCGTTAGTCAAGGGTTTTTTTCCGAATATGGATTAAACATTTTATCGTAACTACAAGATTCTATATAAAATAGGTTTGTTTGTCAGACGTTTTTCGTTTTATTTGAAATTTTATTTATTTTGGTTACGATGTTTTTCCGGAAAGGTATCGAAATCTTATAATAGATTTTCATCTTACGATTCGTCATTAAATGTAGCCCCTTCTCTATCAAGATAGAGACCGGAATGTATGTTTCTTTTAAACGCAGCATTTATTATTTTTTTTAATTTAAAAAAATATATATTTAATTAAATATTAATCAAAAACTCTTAAAGAATCATAGCTTGATTTGGACCCATATTTCAAGGTCTAGTCATTTAAGAACCGAGCAGGTGCCTACCCAAAGCTTTTAAAAAATCTCTGGAAAAACTGTATAGTGTGGACGATCAACAAGAGCATCGCATTTTATAATTGCAATAATTGCAATGTTCAACAGCAAAATGGATTCAAATTAGACCTGCATGCGTTCGTATTCTAATTAAAAGGACATGTAGATATTCCTAAATTAATATAATGAAATGTTCTTGTTAAATTTAAAGCTACGTTTCTTGTACATCTAGTTGAAATTTCGATTGTATATATCTCAAATGCGGAGAATCTTCGGTCCGGCCAGATTTGAAGATGGTACCTGGAGTTCGCGTTATACAAACACAGTGGGTTGACCCTGTATTCTAATTCAAATCTCACGTGAGTGAGTGACTTTTTTATACATATGTATATGTGACGTCACATATGCATGATGTATAAAAAAAAAGTCACTCACTAGATGAGATTTGAATTAGAATATGGCCGCAGGTCACCTGTGGCGAAATGACGGGATCGAGCGGATTTCCAAGATGGTGTTTAAGTCTAAAATGGAGAGTTTTAACACTATACCTCTAGGAAGACCAAGGTGTAGATGGATAGATAATATTACATATGACCTGGGACATCGTTATTGGACCGCCAGAGTTCGTGACCGTCCAAACAGGAGGAGGAAATATGTGTTTATAAAATTCGATTGTTTAAAAAAATCTGATCAAATAAAATCATAATAAAAAACAGAATTTTGCGATCCAGAATTTTGTAAGTAAGAATTTTGTAAAATAGAATTTCGCAAATACCAAATTAAAAAAATAACAAAAATGTTTGAATCATAAATATGTAGCGATATTACCATAAACTGATCCAAAATCACGTAAATAATCAATCGAGCTTAAAATTTTCCATTTTTCAATACAAAAAAATAACCATATTAAATTCGTGTAATGTAACCCATTATTTAAAATAAATAGAATATCTATTATCTTTTGAATCATGCATTAAAGACCAATAATAAACGCGTCAACATAGATAAATTATCATTAAATTTGAATTACCGACCGGTTTGTGCAATATTAGACTGACACACTATATAAAACAGGTTTAAATACCAGTCACGAAAAGCTCCCGCACAAATTACACTTCGACAAACCCATAAAATTCACCTTAAATGACATACACGTGTTTTTATTTACTCACGAAGGCTTGTACAATACTTACAACAAATATTGTGCGCTTACATAAGTAAACAGAAAAGAAATGAATACACTCACAAAAACAGATATACACAGATACACTAACAAAAACAGATATATAGTTATAATAAACTAAAATATGTATAAAAGTAGTAAAGAAGCGTGTATACAAGCGCGCGATGATTAAGTATTATTGTTTTTCGAGTCCAAAATGTGTCGATAAAGTGCTCACACTATCGCAACCGGTCGGGGCCGGCATAGAAACCCAAATGCTCGTAATATGTATAAAGTATATACTCGTATATATATAAATAAAAGTATTGTAATTTAATATCTCTCTCTCTATATATATACGCGCATGAGGAATCGAATGACCGCGGGATATAGTAAGATTATCAGTGCTGGACACAGAAATATTTTTGAAATTCAAATTGTTTATGCTGTGGAGCCGTAACGCTTGTGCCGGGCGTTTGTGATGCTAATCTCATGCTTCTGATTAATACTGCTATCGTAAATTTAAAGTGATATTCAGTTAGTTAAAATAATGTGTATATATAGTGTATAACATATAAACATACTTTTTAGTAGAGGCTTCGGATTCGACTGTTTCCTTCGGGACATTATGGTTCGCGCGACACGTAATCATCAAAATATATCACTGGGGCCCACATAAAGGATCACTGTGTTGATACCAGGGTACGCGACAAAGATATCCGTTACTTCACGCACCAAAACACACACTTCCACAGCGACACCGGCCACCCTCACACACGCACGTGCGATCGTCGCACGTGGATTAAGAAAAGCTGAAGAATTTCACACCGCGGTAAAAAATACAACCTCTCAAAAGCATGTAAAATTCCAAGTGTTTTACACACGAATAAAAAAAGAAATGTACTTGAAACAGTACACAATAACAATATTGACTTAACAGCACACGTTGACACGCGGAACACGATTGGATATTTGTTGTTCGTTAATCGCAAAGGTGCACGCAACAATATAAGACGTAAACCAAGACAAAAACATAAATACACATTTACTACGACAACAAAACACGTTACTCGTTTGCCAAATCCATACACACACTCGGACTCGGAATGCTGGCGTTTCGATGGCCACAGTACGACTGACAAATGTTTGCGCTCTTTATTAGTGGATGCAGTTAGCCAACGATACACTGAGCATATTTTATTCGCGCAATCGGAACATGTATACTGGGTGCTCGTGGTTGTGTCTGTGTGTGTGTGTGTACATGCGAGGGAACTATATAGGTAAGTGAGTGCACTGTCAGCCTGGTATATACTATATACCGATTTACAGAATATACAGATTACAGACATATCGAGCAAAGCTTCGCGTCGGTGTTGTTGGAAAGGGAACGCTGTATGTGCAGATTGTATACAATGTTTTACAGGGTGCTACGAATGGTTATTTCATTGCATTAACCTTAAAATACATAGTCATTGATTTTGATGAAACAATAAACAATTTATCATAATATAAAAAAACCTAATTAATTATTAATAAAAGTTTGGTTGTGGTTACAATGCAACATCATGTCATTAACTATTTGTTGACATCCGTCAATACAGCAATTTACTAAATAATAGGAACATATAAATATTAATACAATATTAAATATTTTTTTTAAATAATAATAATAAAAATATGTAAACCAAAATTAACCAAAGAAATTATAACATTTAATTGATATGATCTAAGAGCAGTAATACTATAATGAAGAAATAAGGTGATGTAATACAAATCTTTTTTGAAAATTGGCAGTCAACTTTGAGGTGCCGAGGTATTAGAACAATTTGAGATATTGTAATAATATATTATAAATATACAATCGCGGATATAGGTTAAAATGTTTTTAACCAGGTTTTTAACTATTTTACGATCTATTTTATTTTACAAATAATATTTTAATTTTAAAAATATGCATGTGAATAAGCCATCTGTTGTCTACAAACATATATAAAATAATGCCTTGTATATAAATAGCTAGTCTATTCTGTGTATATATAAAAGTCTATAATTATGATATTCAAAAAAAAAGTTTCCATAATTTAAGAACACACACATTTTTTTAAGTAAATGTTTTTAACTTCACTGTCAAATTGATTTACGACTTCTTTCTAAAAAATAGTTTACAACGCAAAAATAGAATACAATAACAAAAGTAAACAAAAGATAAAATAATATAATAATCACTATGTGAATTTATTACGCTGAGTTATTCGGCTGTTGACGTCTAAAAAAAATATATTATGTCATCAATTTGGATAAAAATGTTAAGTTCGATAAACGAGAATCGTCGTTCTTCAGGCCAGAAGGATCACCTTAGATTCGGATTTTAGATTCATAAAACGATGAGATACTATTTTGGGAGAAGGAAGTAATACATAATTATTTCGTTAACTTTGCCGAAAATTAAGAATTATTTCTAAAAGATAGAAATTCAAAAGCCTTTTCTGATCATTGTAGGAGATACAAACCATTTCGAGACAGCAAGAAACTATAGTTTTCTTTTTCTGCAAAACTCACGACAATAAATTAAATAACAAGCAAAAAACTGTCAAAAAATAGACAGAAAAGCTGAAGTACCTGATATTTCTGAAGAACTATTTAAAGAAATTCGGTTTTATTTAAAATATATAGTAATGTATTTTTAAAATAAACGTCGTCCTTTTTATTCAAAAATATTGGACATTTAAATTTCCATGTAAAAATGTTTTACTCCAGTTTTAAGATTGGTAATTTATGCCTTTAAGTGAAAACCTCGCTATTGGAAATAATTCAAAATTGACGTTTTTTCATCGCGTCTAAATGTTTGTAAACAAATAATAAAAACAATTCTATATAGAGCAGAAGTTTCAAATGAATTTATATACATTTGATACAAACCAAGTTTTTTTTACTTCACTATTTTAGATCCTTGTTTAGATCAACAACAATAACCAAAATCAAAAGCGGAAGGTTAGGTGTTTCGATATAGATGAGACTTAGTAAGTTTTGAGTATGAGGTACATACTTACAATCGTCCATAAAACTTTTTGAATAATAAAATCTAAATCCGTTCAAATAAATATTAGGATTTGGACACTCTCTTCTGAAATCAGTTTCTTCCATATTCACTTGCATTTAATCACTGCCATAAAGCTGCATTTCTTTTTTAGACTACCTTGAAGAGACTGTCGTATTGATTCCGTTTTATAAATTTATACATCAACGTCTGCCGATTAATAAAATACGTTTACTTTACAAACAATAAATATAATAAAAATAGCA
>JAAAKO020055447.1:0-10706 GCA_010015015.2 Bolitophila cinerea | reverse complement strand
ATACAATACCTGATTTTTTTTCCATTTTTTTAATTTTTTGAATGCGCTGTTTCATATTGAAATATATAAAAAATTAAAATATGTATTATTTTGAGTTTCGATAATTGAATTATGAGCGCTTTTAAGGAAAAGGCCCCACTGTGCGCCACCTCTAGATGCAAAGATAATGATATCGCAATTATTAATTTATGGAAATTATTTGCTATTTAATCTGATTCATGAGCAAACAATTATTAAACAATAATATATATAATTGGAACTGTCAATTTAATTATCAGCTCAAGAAGAATATGATTTCCACTGATATTTCCTTTTCTAGGCAATATAGAAATCAAAATGATACACAAGAATTTCGGATTTTTACCTCAATGAATAGCTAAAAATGTCCTTTTAATAAACATTTTTATAAAGTTCACCAATATTTCTTTACTTTGTTACTTTGATGTTACAATGCGGTTACATTAAAACATCGAAAAGGAAGAAAACATCTGAATTATTTCGCCTAAAAGAGAGAGTTTCCAAATGCATGAGCCCACATCGAACCACAGAGGGCGGAAGGACATAATCATCACGTCTCAAACCCTGTCGACGCAGTGCATAAAGCAAGAAACGTTTCTGGATAGATTCAATTCTATTAGAATGCATAGCGTAACTGGGATTCCAAACCACTGACCTGTATTCTAAATGTGACCGAACATGAGCACAGTATACGATTTTTAGGGTTAACAAAGTCAGTACAAACTCTCATCATGAATCCCAACATCGAATATGCCTTTGAATTCCGAGATTCAGCATTTCCTGGACTCTTTCAAGGGAAGCACCTTCAATGCAGTACTGTGACAAAATCAGATTGTCTGCGAAAAAAGCTTATAAATTTTCCAATGTTTAAAAAAGGCAATTCTTCTGGTACCATGATGAGAGCAAGTCTAAATCTCGTTGCAGGCTCATAACATCTGTAATACTATCAATTCTTTAAAATATCTTCAGATCATCAGCATACATGAGGCCACGTCGTTAATAAAAATAATGAAAAAAGAGGACCCAAATGGCTACCCTGAGGTACACCAGAACTGACATCAAAAAGATCAGAGCGCTCCCCTCGAATTTTACCGTATTGCTTACGACCAGACAAGTAAGACCGAATCCAGCTAAACATAATTGAGTGAACACCTAGTTCACGAAGCTTTCTGATTAAATAGTCGGAATAGACTACGTCCAACTGTCCACCATACTCGATGTCTCCGATTTCATGATTGGTAAACTCTACTAAGTTCGTAGAGGTGGATCGCCCGGCCATAAAGCCATGCTGTAATGGTGATATTGTATTTTTCATAATTTCTGTAAAAACACCATATACATGCACTCAAACAGCTTCGAGATTTCTGGAAGTATACCTACTGCGCGATAGTTAGTAACATCATTTCTAGAACCAGATTTAAATATAGATTTTATGTATGATGTTTTCCATCGACTGGGAAACATCCCAGATGCAAGAGAAACGTTAAAAATATGACGAAGTGTCTCCGCCACTTATTTACCTAGTTCTTTCTTGTAAAAAATATACCAATCATGAATTCAGATTGAATCCGAAGTGCGGTCACATAAACTAGACCCGATATTTCATAATCAGGATGTATATATTGTACTCGTATTGTATAGTTTTATATATAGTCCCTAATTGATCCTACCTAGATTGAATTCAACATTGACACATAAATCATTTTATGTAGAGCATATCTCAAGATACATAACAATAAAATTAGAATATGTAACATAAACTCAAGCTCAATATATATCATACAAAACAAAGTATGTTCATATAGGTAGATATATAATAGCATAATAAAAGTACTATAATAATACAAAGTATACAGAATATCAAATACGACCAAGTTTATATAGAACTATAGTTTAACTACTACTTTTATGGTGTATGAAATACAATGTATTTATTAGGCTCAACTTTTTGTCACTACAATTTTCTAAAATATTCAAATGAATATAATTTTGGATTTTTTTTAATCCTGAAATGGTTCCATTTTGCCAAATTTGTTTGTTAAAGCCAATTCGTTGAACTGATAACTAATGTTTACTTTATTACCTATTTATAAATAAAACAAGTTGAATGATGCGCTTTAGAGTTTGCCCTTTATTAAGAAATGACACTTAACAAAATGGCCAAAAGATTGTCAAAATCTCCTACAACCTTTTATTATTTTTTTGATGAACGTTACCACAAAAAATATTAAAAAGTCCAATTTGTGAAATTTATTAAAATCATAATTTCTGGACGCCTGAGCCTGAGAACCCTAGTTTCAGTGGGATCGATTTAACTAATTTAATAAAACATAGTTCTGTAAAGGAGGAAGTCAGTAAGTTAAAGAATTGGAAATTCAAAAAACGGCAAACTATATATACAAACTTTTGTTAATCAATTGTATGAGCTTTTATTCCTTTCTATTGTCTGGTAAATATAATTTTGGTGTTTGCTATTTGATTTGTTCAAACCACAAAAAAATATATTATGATATATTTTGATACTGAAACGATAAAAAAAAACTAAAACTAAAATTTTATTTACCAGGAGTGGTTCTTCTACCTTCTAACATAGATCTTCTACTACTCCCAAAAATCAATCAATCACCAGTTAATGTTTTTTTGTTGTAAAAATGATTTTCACAGGCACTACAATGAGCTTCCGCCCATAACAATCTCTTGTCAATATTCATCTGAAAAGTGAGAATTTTATTTTGTATGATAAACCATTAAAAATATTATGCCTAAAAACCTGTATCGAGAATATTGAGACAATAACCGCGCACTTACATAATTATCGCATAATATCGTGCGAGCACGGAAAATCTCAGATTTTTTTTCGAAAATGTGTGCGTGTGTGCGAGCATGCGTATGTGTGCTCAACATAAAACCGCAGACCACAAAATGCCAACGAACTTTATAAACCGCACGCGCAGTCGCACGTGGATCCCAAAACGCAGCTTTTTTTCGTTATACACTATATATATTATATCTACATTGAGATATATAGTATATTCATATATTGTATACTTGTATTGTTGCACATGGTTATATGTATGCTTCACGCATACATAGACACAATCGAAACTTAACTTAAGCCAAAGAAATGTTGAAATTTATGTTTGCGCGCGCAATCATACACATGCACATTCACAAATGTGCATATATACTTGTATGCTGTTTGGAAGCGCACATGTCATGGTTCAATGCTCCCAATGGCCTAGTATAACTCACCAAAATCAGTGTTAAAGATAAATTGCTCACAACATAGTGAACACTTTCGATTAGATGGAGATTCCCCCACCAACTATAAAAATATAGTGAGTGGTATTAGAATTATGTTGTATGTTATGCAACATAGAACATATAGCATTTACATAGCTTAAACTATTTTTATATAATTGTATATGTATATACGAAAGTTTAAATGAGCGCGTGTGTATATTTGTTTTTAAAATCTAATCTGTGTGAGTGCATTTTAAAGCAATCCAATAAAACAAATTTGGGGCACGCCTAGTGCAGTTGAATAGAAGCGCACGCGCGGCCGACCGCAGTTTGTAATGTGTATATTATATTACTAATCTTTTAAACTTCAGAGTATTGGTATTATTTTAAATACATGTTATAATTATAGTTATATGTATACATTATGGTGGTCGTTTTTTGAGGTTTCAATGGAATTTAAATTCAATTTCACAAACACATAAGGGATAAATTTATTTATATTTAAAATACATACAAAGATCTTTACGGTATTTATGGATAGTATTGGTGTGTGGCCAAAAGCGCCAGTCACAAATCTGCCCAACACAGATATGACATAAGTGCTACGATTTTTATACGCGTTTGTCCCTAGAGCCATCAATTTATGAATATTGAGCTATTACAATTTTAAGATAATGAATTGTGAGCCAACTCTTTGACGAAGCAATGTCACTGTCGTCATTTCTTTATAAATTGTGCGGTAATGTCAGCCAAAGACTTTTCTGCATTAAATAACGGCTAACTATGTTGTATGTTCATTACTTTTTTTTATAAAAACGGCGCGAAGCCTCAAAAGAAAATCGCGCCGCATATTCAAAAAGATATGGCGACAGTGACATTGCTTCGTCAGAGATTTGGCTAACATGTCATAAACTGAAAGTTACAATGGCGCAATATTCATAATGTGATGGCTCTAGTTACGCATGTTCCTAATTATTTATTGTCATGAAATGTGTATGGCGGAGTTGTCTTGGCTCAAAACTCAGCTCGTCTTTTTACAAGGTTTATTTTGCCTGGCAACATTATATGCCTATGAATCTAAAATTCTCAGAACTGAGTCTACGAGAATTATGTTAAAATACTAACTAATTGGCGAAAAGTCTGAAACGCATAATATACATAAAAATACAATATCTTAAATCTTTATTTATCTAAGAAAGTAGAGATTGAAATAATGATTTTTTTGTCGCATCTGAAAGCCAAAGTTCTTACCTTTCTAATATATGTTTTATTAATACGTTTTAATACAACTTATCCAATTTTCACAAACCATTATAATGTGTTTACAAATTCAAATGGACAATATTACAGATCAAAATTTTGTATTATTTACAATCCATCATCCATTATAATAGTACATTTTGTAGTATAAAAGATTTACATAGTTTAGTCTATTCTACAAAAGTTGGTGTATTTTAGTTATTTTTATAATTTTTGTAATTTTTACAAAAAATATTTTTTTGTAATTACTTCAATATGTCAACAATTTTATTTTGTTATATCAACAAAAAATACATTTCATGATAAAAAATATTATAATAGTTGTATAAAACCAAGATTTTTGTTTAATATACAAAAGTATTTGTCAATTAAACAAAATTCGTTTTAAAATAGGTTTTATAATATTACCAAGAGTTGCTTGACTTTTTTTTCTATTTGCGTATGCGGTTTCTATAATTATAAAAAGAAAATCTTATGATGCATTTTATAATTTTAAAATCATTCATACGATAATGCCGTGTTGTTTTGCTTCATACAAAAAAAAAATATATAAACTTTAACACCCTTAAAGGCTGTATGTGAAATGTATTTTCATTATTTTCGTGGCACATTTTTTATATGCAAGATTTATTATTGAAATTGTTATTGTTGAAGATAAAACGTCCCAATATAGTATTGAAAAAAGGTTTCTACTATAAAATTCATTCATTCATTCTTCTGTCAATTTAATTTCAGAAATTCTTAGTTTTTTTAAAATCAAACGACACAATTTCGAAAAATATACTTATTTTATTTTGGCGCGACACAAATTCAGAAATTTAGAAAAATGAAATTATGACGCGACAGAAATTCTGAATTTAAATTGAAATTCTGTCGTGTCAGTAAGTTTAGAAATTGTGTCTCTAGAAATTGTGATATTGCGCCAGTAGAGACAATGAAATTTAATTTATGAGATAATTTATACTAAGAATTTTAAAACCAGCCAGCTGACTTCGAAAAGTAAACAACATGTGGGAATATTTCAACACTCTTGTAATTACAATATAGATCTGTCCCTTTCTCAACATCTATTTTTCTTCGTTTTGGGAATATGTAAAGTGTACGTTTTTGCGTTTTTGCTCAAACGTCTATTTATAGAGGCGTTTGAGCAGAGGCTGAGAGAGACGATGTTGAGCACTCACGGCTAACGGTCGCATGATCGTTCCGCTGAGGAGCCACCATAACAAGATGCCAAGTGTTTGGCTCTCGGGTGGTTCCTTACTGGACCCTGGATGAGACGTATGAGTCTTGGTCTAGCGTGAGACCATATCTTGTGTCTTTGTCTTGGGAACAATACCTGGATAGGCATCCTGCCTACCCGCTGAAAACCTAACCAGGCAATGGAAATGCGGGAGGAGTGCCGGCCTAAAAAGACAATTTTTTTTTGGCGAAGCTCCTCCCTGTCGAGATTGTTCCCGCTACAAATACTGAACTAAAATGAGAAACAGCGTATATAAATATTTCTAATTATATCATCTGTAGTCCAGCTCGTCCACAAGTTACTCAACGCATTAGATATAGAATTCCAGCAACACATTCTCAACATGACTCTCAAACGTGACCAATTCTGCGTTACTGTCTGTTGGGCAAACGTATTTTGTGAAAACTAGCGCAACTTAAGAGCAAGTTAATTTTAATTTTAAAAAAGCAAGCGACCCAACTAGGAGCAAAAAGATTTATGTTGTGTATGCAGCTCACTGCAGTAATTAAATTTAAAATAATAAATCGCATTATCACTGAACAAACACCTCTTCCAGGCATTCATGTCTTGAAAAGGCAAAGCGCAATCCATTTTATTTTCAAAGCCGAATTATGCATCTTTAAAAATAAATTTCCATTTATACAATGTCAAACAATTATAAAAAAACAGCCAGTGGCTGGCTGTGAGTAACACAAGTCATCCGCGAAGTCAAGACCAAAAAAGCAGGATGTGTGATCACGACACCGAGCAGAAGTGCTATATATATATATATATATATATACAATGATCATATGTGTATTTTATGTGTCCATCTTCCACGCAGCGCACACACACTGTCTTAATGTAAGCGCGCACATCGAGTATCACAATCAAAAAATAAATTTAAAGGTCAGGAGGATGGCAACGGTTTTCGTACACAGAATATTCAGAATTTTCAAGTGCAGCTCCGTCGACAACAACAATACTGAACTGAACGTTATTGTATATAGTTTGGGAATCGGGTATATTTTCAACAACAACAACAAAACACGTATTCACCAAAAGTAATAATAAATAATCGGTCGTCCGTCGAAGCTTAACTTGTTTATTGTTTTGTTAATCGACATACAAGCAGGAGGCAATGCAACAGTTTTCGACACCATACAAATGTTCAGCACGTGCGATAAACTGGTTGGGTCACTGTACTCTCTCGTTCATTCAGTGTAGTGCTTGTGTGAGTGCGAGAGGTACCACATATGAATGCAATAATTTGTACTGTACCTAGAGCTAAAATATACATTATGTTTAAAACAAACATTGATTAAAATATAACTTTTTATTAGCTTATACTTTGTTGTGATTACTTTATTAATTTTAGTAAATAATTACCATTTATAGGTATTTTTTGATTTAAATTTGATTGTATTTCTGTTCCAAAAAGTTTCTTATTATTTTTGGTTATATGACTTCATTCATATTTTTAATGTTAGTATATTATATGCAATACTTATTGGAACTGACCTTATCATTTTGTTCATTATTGTATAGTATTTCATTTATTTTTATTACTCAACAATTTTACAATATTATAGAGTGCAGTTGCAATATATAGTTAACAATATTTTATTAATCTATAATGTATATATATACATATATACATATATACATATATATTAATTTACTAGTAATTTTGTGTTACTATTGTGTACATTAATAACAAAATATCAAATAATCATTTGTTAATATAAAATTAATAAATATTTATATTTTAAATTTGTGATTGATTATAATTCTTTTGGAAACATTATTAATATTATGCACATATGTACATGCACATTTTTTTTAAAGTTATATGTATACTTAAAATATTGTTTTTAAATTAATTTCAAAATTACATTAAATATGAATTAAACGATACAATATAATGTAGTTATTTATATTTATAGCAATGCGCAAGTGAAAAAATAAAATTATTAGCTACCAGTCACAATTTTTTATTATAAAAATAAATCAAACAATCTAAAACACGTTTAAGATTACAACGGATCCTTAATCCTGTTGAAAATCATAAGTTTTTACGATTTTCAATATACGTATATATAAAACATTTACATATATTTTATTAGAATAAAACTACATGTCAGAGTACTTTTTTAATATAATATAAAATAAAATAAAATAAAATAATAATTAGTTTGGTGCCACTAAACATACCTTTCTTTTAAAGTCTTTTTGACTATAAGTTTTTTCCCCTCAGAGACACAATGTGGTAATTTCTTCTAATAGCTTAATTTTTAACTATGTTTGAGGAAGTGTGTTTAAGAACAGAAAATACAAAGACGGTAAATATAGAGAAAAACACCACCTTGAATAGTCATTTTTTGTCCATCGATATATGATTATATGATTGTATATCTTCAAATTAGTGCTAGATCATTGCCTAAAAAGACAAAAGGCTTCCTTTGATTTCAGTTTAACCCTAAAGATTTATGAAAGCTTTGATTTCGATTATGAATAATATGTCCTTGTTCGACTTAAGCATCTCGGAAGATGCTTTTAGAAAGCCTTAGGTCCAACCCGGAACCTTAATTATATTGTTATTTTCTTACTTTTAAAACTACAAGTAACTTAGGTGCAAAAACTAATTATTATATACATTTTTGGATAGGATTTAATAACTGAGCCTGGTTTTGTATTTTGTCGATATTATTTTATTTTTTAATAATTTTATTTTAATTATTCTATTGTACGTACTTTGGAGTATGACGTATCCATCTAGAAGATTATGCCACCGAAACCAATAATAGGTATCATATAGCATTTTCCATGCGTTATGAGTCGGTGACAATCCCATCAAGATCCCGTCACAATGCAGTTTAAACACAGAAAGTAGAAATGCATCGGTGAAATCTTGCTGCTCGGTTAGAAAAAACCTAGCAGTTCTGCAATTAAATCCGTTATCCACAATCCATCGCGGTAGAGTACAGAGAGTTTGAAGAAACGTGAAGGAGGACTTAGCCCGTTAGATGGAACACCGTGGATTAAGTTAAGAAAAAACAGAAAGAAATGTTTAATCAAACGATCTTTATTAATGCTCGTATTTCTGGATCGGATTCTGTTTTGCTATATTTTATCTCGGTACATCTTTAATGCTTTGTTTTAGTTCAATATGACATACATAATTTCTCTGATAGGTTTATTTTTATAATATATGTTATTTTTTCTAGAGTGCAGTGTGTTCCTCTACCCATATCAAGCTTATTTTTTGTTTCATTATTTATTAAAAAACGACTTATAGTCATTATTTTTAAAATCTTTTTTTAACTTCACTTGGTATATATGATAGATTTTTTGACAGCTTTTAACACGCTTCCAGTTATATGACCCTGCTCAAAGGCACGTAGACTCGTTTGCAGGAGACTCTAAAAATAAATTTTAAGATTTTGTTTAAAAATCATTTTAACCGTGCGTGTTTTTAAAGATTTTTGTAAACAAAACAATTCAGTGATAAGCTATTTTTAAATTTTATGTTATGTTATGACTTAGAATCGGAGCATTAAAAATAAGCCTGAAAAATCCTCAATTAAAAAAATACTCAGTTGCTAGATTTTTATTTATGTTCATTTTTGATTTCATATTTAAAATAAATTTCGTAACTGTTCTTGTAAATCTTCTTGTAATTCAGCGTTTATATTTATCTTTGTTTTATAAAAAATAAATTTGTGCTATAAATGTAGGTTATTTACATTGTAACTTTTATATTTTAACTATAGCGTTGATATTAAAGAATTTGTAATTGTAACTTTGCTTTGATAAAAGATGTTTCAAATTGCAACTTTCTTTGAACTATATCGTTGCTCTTTTTAAATTTCAATTGTAACTTTGATTTAAATGAAAGGCGATTTAAAAAAATGTTAAATAAGTAAAAATTGTAAGTTTGCTTTAATAAATGGTAATTTTCATTCAAAGAAGAGAAAAAGCTGATTAAAAGCTGACAGTGATATAGATATATCGCATAGAATCCCCATAGAGCTCAGGTAAGTTTACCGGCTTTGAAAACACGGATCTCGGTGGTGTGGGTTCGAAACTCGGTACGGATGGTTTAAAATAATTGGTTTTTATTATAACAAAAAATACAAATAATAAATAAATATACACGAAAGAAGATAATTAAAAAAATTATGCTTTTAAATTATAATGCATTTCATATATCAAATAAATTATTATTATTGTCCTTTTCTAAAATCGCACGATCGTGCCGCTGAAGGCCAAGTGGTTTGCTTTTGGGTGGTCCCTTACTAGATCAAGAGTTTTGGGGACGCATGGTGTGTAATTTTTGCTTCTCCCTTTGATATAGTTTTAGTTACAAGGTGTACATATTTTTTTGCTACATAACATCAGCTCAACACCCTTCTCCCATAACAACATTTTTTTAAACACATCCGCTCAATCGTTACGTAATATAATTACGACCTTTTGTATTTTCTCTTTGATCAATTATAAAATCATCTCAATATTTTTTTATGTCCATTTGTATTGTCGCAGGAGATACTGGTTATCTAGCCTCTTTTTGGACACCAAAGTCCATTATTGGTCATCTGGAAATATGAAATAATTAGCATTGTTTCAATGATATTTATATTTATTAAAGAAAACATTTATGAAAATATTTATAAACAATAGATAGTTCTAAGATATTCAAATTACCATAAAAAACACTATGCACATTGAGTTTATCTGTATAAATTGTTTACCTATACACTCGAACCGAACAGCGCCACACATACGCTGAAAATTGCGAAATCACCGCGTTTACTAAGTCACCATTTTCCTTGTTGCGAGGAGTGTGTGTTTCTGCTTTATTATATTATATTCAAGTTTAAAGTCATTTCTCGCGCAATCATGAACTGCGGCCGCTCAAGTCAAGTTCAAATTGTTTATATACATTTATGCCAGAATATTTCAT
>JAAAKO020055436.1:0-10706 GCA_010015015.2 Bolitophila cinerea | reverse complement strand
ATAATATATGTTTATATATATATATATGTATAAGTATAGATTATATATATACATTATTAAAAATGTATTTACCTTAAAATGATCTATTTGTTGGATGTTTGGATAGTCTCGTACAGATTTTTCAAGCCAATGTGTCTCAAAAGAAATGCATTTTTTAAAACTAAAAAAAAAAAATTGAAAAATTTTATGTGTGTCCAAAATGACTATTGCTATTACAAATGGCTATCCATACGAACTTTTAATTTAAATACATAATATAATGGCTCATGCGCCATGTTAAAACATTGTTTTCTGTCTGCACTACAATTTTCTTTTTGAACACTTCACAATATGCAATCCTTTCACTATGAAATAAACTTGTTCAAAATCCTGATGTTCTACACAAACTAAATAAAAATGCATTAATAACAGATAGAACTTGTTACTTTTTTCCACATTCGTTTATTGTATTTGGCTGCACATTTTGAGAAACACTCATGACAAACACGAATTTGTCTGATAGCAAACACGAATTCATAACGGGATTTTTTTTAAATTTCGTAATATAGTACAAAGTCCAAAAATATAGTATATTATTGGTAATATAGGATATTCTGTCGTACATCGTACGAATATATTTCGTAATTTAGTACAATTTACCAATATGTTTACAAGTATATAAATATATATATAATAATACACAGTTCGTTATATGTTATGTAGAAGGTCATTCGTGCATTGTAATCTTTAAATTTACGAAATTTCTTTCGTAGAATATACGAGTAATTTAGTCAAGATACGATTATTTATTATTATTGGTCACATAACTTTTGCGTTAAACATCTTTCCTTTCGTACAATACACACATTTTCTTATTTTATAAAATTATAGTTTGTTTTTACGAATGTATTTCGTAATATTCTATATAATCCAAATATGTTTTTTTAATATAATTATGTAGAACAATTTGTATAATGCACGAAAAGCTTTCGTAAATTGTACACAATTACTTGTGCTTATAAATTATTATTTTAATGAATTAGAAATTTACGAAACAGCATTCGTAGAATTTTCAAATCATTCTTAAAAAGTAAAAATTGTCTAAAAAATCCTAAAAATAATTTGTAAATAGAACGAATTTTTCGTACATTGTAAGAATATCGTCATTTACTAATGTTACGAATATTTTATTTGTAAATTGTAACATGTTTTTTTTTCAGTGTATATTTCATAAAGAAAATGCCGATCTATCTTCTATATTTTTTTTTAAGTGCAGTAAGTGTATTTTCCCTTTAAGCCCTTGGTATATAGTTCTAATACTATGCGCAATTAAATCAATTATTTCCTATATAATAGACGCATTTTGAATTTCTTTGTTCGTTAAAACGACGCTTCGTTACGACCATTTTCTGCACGCGATTTTGTAATATTATTTTGTGAGTGCGAATAGCAATTCTTCCTAGGGCTTTCTTTAACCCATTAACGTAACATTTGTAAAAAAATATTAAAGTAAATAAAGGGTTCTAATATTTGGTCGAATAGCCTGTCCAAGTAAGAGTTGATATCTTTCTTTCTTTTTCGTTTTATTTATTCGTTAAAAAAGAAGAGAGCTGAGGACCGAGGCCTTTGCTATTTGCACTAGATTGCGGGCGAGTAACAAAAATGGCATATGCCTGTGATGGCATGCGAATGCCACTTCCAACAAACGTATAAAAAGGTGCTCATATTTGAGTAGAAATATATAAAGTATGAATAAATATAACATTATATTATGTGGTTGACTTAAATAAAAACATGTGAAAATTTTTAATGTTTTGCAAATTATTCTTAAAATAAAGATTTTCATGAAAAACTTAAACTATAAAAAAATTGGATTTATAAAATGTGATGTAAATCAATCAATCATTATTGCCCATCATATTTTATGCAAATTCAGTTTGCATTGTTGAAGAAAGACACTGAGTTTAAAAGAACTATAGAGATGCAACGTTCAAAATAAAATTTAGACAACATCATAGTTGCCTTTACGCATACTAAGGTAATATTAGACTGACGGATAAACCGACGTTTTCTCCGTCAATTTAAACGGTAATTAAACGGTAAAATAATACAAAAAATTCTGACCAAATAAAAAAATGAAGCTGGCATTTCTAATAATTTATCAAAGGTAAAAATAATTTCGAAATAAAACATAATTTAAATATATGCATATGTAATAATTGCATAGAGTGCAATAAACCAGTAATAAATACATATAATATCTAAAGAAGACTGACTCTGACACTATGAAATATTTGTAAAATCATAGTAGGCGTAGACTGAAACAACGCATAGAAAATGCAGAAAATGTTATCGAAAAAGGCAGCTTCAATGAAAACACTGCCGTTTTAAAATAAATTAAATTAATGGTTTTTTTTTTAATAAATGATTTGTTTTATTAATCCTTATTATCATTTTTTAATATTAAACCAAACTATCATTTTTTAATATTATATTAAAAATAATTAGGATGCAAAATATTTATTCCATCCTTTGAAAATTTTACCAACCAAACAAAAAAAAATAGGTGAGCATATTTTTAAATTATAATATGGTTCTAGTAAAAAAATAAGAAGTCCTACGAAGTCGCGGGATAGCTGTGGCAGCACGACCACATGGTTTTTGTCTCCGTACGGCCAGTGTAATCACTTGATGGAGAAACAAAAAAACCGTCTCATTTCTCCGTCGACGGAGTTTAAAAATCCATTTCATTTTGGCCGTCACTGAGAAATTTCGTCAACATTTATCTGCTGGTATGATCCCTATTTAAGGAGAAACCGAGACATAGACAAATAATGTTTGTTAAATTATGAATAGATATGTCACGTCACGACGATTCTATTATATACATGTTCGATGAGGAGCACATGTTTAATATCCACGTACATCATACATCATACATCATAGTAGGTGAGTTGGCCGGTATTATGTGGTAATTATGAGTAGTATGCGGGGACCGAAGAGATACCTCGGTGTCTTAAAACTAAGGCGGGATCCGAAGTCTGCCGGATAAATAAGATGGTTCCCAATTTTGTTGGGTAGTCTCAACAATTATCTAATAATTGTACGTTTCGGGTGTCCACTTTTGTTGCAGGAAGTTAGTGGATAACGCGAGGCCTAGTCCAATATTGGGTTGTAAGCCAGTAAGATGAAAAGTATCTATCAATATATTTTACTGAAATACATATTTTTTCTGCTATTGTATTTATACTATAATAACTGTAACTATGTATATTGTATAACTATGTATATTATACGCTCTATTTAAGAAAATGTAAGTTTTTATTGTCAATATATAAATATAATATATAATATATATATGTAGACTAATATTGCACATGCTGACCTTTAAAATGCACACCGCCGTTCAATGTACTCGTATACAATATTTAATACATACGGTCATATTCGTACAGATTTTAGTAAGTGTCTACAAATAGAATGTACTTTTTGAGTTAAGGTGTGTTTTTGATGAATGGCTCGTTGGACAGTGCTAACGTTTCATGTAAAACATAATGCTTAGATTAAGCTGTGCCAAAAGATTTGTTAGCGCCTTTATAAGGAAATTCGAAATTGGTATTATATTTGCCCGCAAGTAATAATCAAGTATTTTACTTGCTGTACAATTCAACGACCGACAGACGCGACGATCATACGACTTGATATACTTTTTATTCATATATAAATCAATTTCAATAAATTCAGCAGACAAAGCCAAAACACCGTTATGTGGGCACGAATTACAAACTGAATATGCAAAGCATTTAAACATGAATCCAGTGAATGGCGCAATGGTCACGCTCTGTTAGCGTTAATTGAGACAGTATTTATGTATTATGAAATTTGCCAATTGCCAATTGCTTCAATTAAACGGAACAAATAATTATTTATTGCAACATTCTGGTATACAATAATACAGCAGCATCAACGATTTATCCAATATAGGTGTTCTTAAATGTATCAAAATAAAACTTATACTTTACATATATACAATACAATGAATAATACATTTAAGGCTGGTGTCTCTCAGTTGAAATTTTGGTTTAATGACATTTTCAATTTTGTCGAAAATTCAGAGTGTAATGAATCATTTAACATCATTTGCGAGAATTAATATATATATATAGTAGAGCCCCAGATTCAAGAGTGGCCCGTTCCATGATCATGGTATGTATCGTGGTTCCAAAACCATTGGTAATATGTGTCCGCTTTCAGGCCCGCGTTTGAAGGTTATCCAAAGACAAGGTTGCCTAGCTGTTGTGACCTGTTTGAGTGCTAAGTGCAGCTAGCGAGGGACAATTGCAGGTGCATGAACAATAAGGAAATGGGTGGGCGACAACTTAAGGTGGGATTACAGGAAGCAAATATTTGCTATTTTTGATACGCAATTTATTTGCGTACATTATAGTTTTAAAAAAATGTATTTGCTATGTTATTACACTGTAGCAAATATTTGTTAAAATCTTGTTTGCTAAACAGATTGTAAGTTTTATCCCAACTATTTTTGGTGTGGGAAGACTAAGCTATAATAAAGTCGCATTCCTTATTTTGTAGCAAAAATATTATCTATGACATAACACAGAACAAATAATTATCAGCATATAAAGTGCTAAGCAATTAATGTCAACATATATTTTATTTCATGTACGTATTTCATGTAAACCTGAGATTATTACAATCAAATCCGGTACACAAATAAAATAGATCACATTAAAATGTTTATTCTTGTTTCTTTTTAATAAACACATTTTTTACACATATCATACTAAAGCAGTATTTGCAGTTTAATATGACAGATTACACGAAAAATATGTTTTCGTAATTTTTTTGGAGTATTTAAGCTTTATGCATTGATTTTTGATTTGTATATTTATTAAAAGTGAAATTAGCTGAAATTAGCTCTGTTTTGGAAAATTTCTTCAAGGGTCCCGGTGCCTTAAAATCACTCAAATATGCTCGAAACAAATAAAAAATTATTGGAATTTTTCAGAATTTCAAATTGATGTTTAACTCTCGACCACAAGGGTTAAAGATTTCCATATATTATAGGACTAACTACGGGCCTAGGAAATTAAAATTCATTGAATTTTGTCCACGAGAATGATGCTACAATTTAAAAATAAAATTATTCCCCTACTTTTAATATTTGGCATTGGTAAACCCATACATAATTTAAGAATGGGATGAAATGCAAAATTTAAAGCGAAAACGTTTACAAAAGCGCAAAAATTATCAGTTTTTTATGGTTGTAAACATCCATCCTTTCTTTAGGGGTATAAAAAATAGTTTTAAATGTTTTAATAAAACTGCATCATTAGATACTACATAGAATGCAGCCAATCGCAATGGAATCCATAGACACATCTGCAACCCCAATATTATCAACAGCGCCCATTAATTCTCTTTTGTGCCTTCACCCCAATAAATGGGGTAAGCTGATATAAGCGTTTTACATGCTGCACCAAATAGTTAGTAGGTCAATAAACGAGGTTTGATTAAAAACTTTTTCAGGAATGATTGTGCTCCACCTTTCCATTGAGGTATTTAACTACATTTAGTAAAGTGCAGAATGAATATAATATCGATATATTTACCATCAATCATCACTATCACCAAACCCTCTGCAAAGTGCTGCAATCTTGAATTAATTTACAGGGGTTAAATGTCTATCCACACTTCAGCCAATTGTTTGATAGATATTCTGTTTGAAAAACTAAATGTTTCTTAACATTTTTGTATAGTATCTTAAAATACATTTGTACAAATTTATAACTACATTGGACCAACCTGAAATAAATGTTGTCTTAGGGTTGATTTCTTTACCCGAGTTCGAAGTCGTTGCATTTTTTGATTGTCTTGTTTTTATATTTAATATTTAGTTCTGAGATTTTATTTTGTCTATATATTATATAATTAGTTTTGTCAGTATTAATTAATAAAAAGTTTTTGTCAAGGTATTGTTCAATTCTGTTAAGGTCTTGTTGCATTTGTGTTTTTAAGTCGGTAGCGCTTTTACATGAATAAGTTATGGCAATGTCGTCAGCATAAAGTTGAACGTTACCATATAGATTTATTTGAAAGATGTCATTAATAAATAATATAAATAGAGGTGCAGCGAGTTGTGAGCCCTGAGGCACACCGCAGTCAATATTTAAAATGTCGCTTTTGTCTTTATCGATTTGAACAAATTGTTTTCGATTTGTCAAAAAACTTCTTATTAATTTAATTGCATCAAATGCTATATTCAGCTTTTCTAACTTTTCAATGATTAGGTGGTGTTTTACCGTGTCAAATGCTTTTTTAAGGTCAATAAATATTGTTGCTGTTATTTTTTTTTGTCTAAGCTATTTTGTATTTCATTTATTAGAGATGTGCATGCTATATCGGTACCAGATTTTGGTATAAATCCAAATTGACTAGAGTTGAAGAAGTTAGAGTTTAAGAGAAAGTCAAACAATTGATTGTAAATAATTTTTTCAACGATTTTAGCAAACACGGGTAGAATAGAGATTGGTCTGTAGTTTTCTACTTTGTCGCGGTTTGAGCTCTTATAAATTGTAAGAACTTTTGCTACTTTTAGTTCGTCAGGAAAATGACTTGTTATTAGAATTTTGTTAATAATATCACAGAATGTTTCTTTATATTTGTCAAAAAGTGTGAGTAACATTGATACAGATACATTATCGTAGCCACATGAATTTTTGTTTTTAAAAGAACACATAACATTAAGGACATCATGTTCATAAATAGTATAGAAAGAAAAATGATTTATTGATAAAGGATGGAACGTAATAAAGTTAGGAATTGAAATGTTGGATGTGTCAAATAATTGTCCAATAGACACAAAATAGTTGTTGAAAATATCACAGATTCGTTTGTTATTATCACAGACTGTATTATCTTGCAATAGCAATTTAGGAACTGTTTTTTTATTTGTGTACTCATTACCGTTGTGAAGACATTCATTAATTATTTTCCAGAACTTCTGTTTATTTGTACCGCATTCAATTGTTTTTTTTTGGTAATATTCTTTTTTCTCTTTATTAATTTGGAATTTTATATCTTTTTGAAGTTTTTTGAAAATCAGTTTTAATAAATTATTATTTTGGTCTTTTTTTAATAGGGAATATATTTTGTCACGCTTATGCATTTCAAATTTTGTATTATTTGATAAAAATGGTAATTTATTTTTATAGTTTATTTTTAACAATTTTTCATGCGTATGTGCAATTAAATTTGTCTGAATTTTTTTGTGTAAGTCTGTAAAATTTGATTCTATTGGGTCATTATTCATTATAAAGTAAAAGGATTTGAAGTTAATTTTGTTTATTATTTTCATATTATTTTTAGTCGATTTGAAGCTATTATGTTTTACTTGTAAGGTGATTGAATCGTGGTCAGTATAGCATTGTGGATGTAGAGTGAGTATGTATTTATAGTTATATTTATTTGTAAATACATGGTCAATTAAGGATTTAGTAGTTATAGTTGTTCGTGTGCAATAGTCGGAATGTAGTTTGTTAAGAATTGCATATCCATTGCTATCTATTATGTCCATGAATTTATTTACAGTGTTATTGTTGTTGAGCAAGTCTATATTTATTGTGTGGATTCTCGTGGGCCCATTCATGTAAGTTGTGAAAATTAATGATTCCATCTCGAGTGCAGAAGTTCACTCGTAGCGTCAAATCACCTGGCAACAATTCCTGCACAGCTGTGAAATCGCAATCCATACTCTTGCACCGCATCTGTGCTATTACCGTCACAAAAACCGTAAATGTAATGGATGTCAGCCAATTCGTGTGATGAATAATACGCCATTGTTTATCAAATCATTCGAAATACATTTGCAAATAACATAGAACTGCGCAGAGTAAACAAGACTGACAATTAGCTATAAACAGCTGTCATTCATTGATTTTTATGGTGGTTTCCCATAGAAGCCATTTTAATACACAAGATGGCGATTTTCAAGAGAATCGAGGAAGTGACGGTTACATTTAACATTAATTGCAACTAAAAATAACAACTTCAATCGCTCTCGTTAATTTATAACTAAAACAAAATGAAAAAATTGCAATTTGGCGATAAAAAAAATGTTGTAGTTGATTTTTTTTTATCAACATTTTTTTTATTTTTTTCTCAAACTCTACGACACCACTGGCAAATGTAATACACATTATGAAAAGCATTGGCAATACCTACACAACAAGCTTAAAAGAAAAATGTTCCGATGCGTACTTAAAAAGTTGAGTCCCGGTCGAAAGTCGAACCAAAAATTTACAAATGGCTGCCATTTCCCAGGGACGCATTTTTCGGGAAAATTTTCATTCTTTTATTTTACAATTAAGATATAATATATATATAATATTAAACATTTTTTTTTGTTTGAATTAGCAATTATAGCATCATTTAATGATTTGGGAATAATATAAAATGGCGGCATGAAATAGACCCCAAAACATTTTCAGTACACAACAACAATCATGTGCTTCGCAAGCGCAGCACTCTTCTTTTTTAACAAAAACACAAAGAGAGGAAGAGATAAAAGAGATTTTGGGAGATTTTTACAAGGAATAATTTGCGTGTCACCTTTTAATTTCTTTTCAAAGTTCTGGACAAATTTCAATAGGTTAAATTAAACGAAAAAGCATTTAATAACATTTAAAAATATTATTAACACTTTGGCATAGTGAAGTGAACATTCTGAAGCAAAAAGCGAATTGAGTGTATCAGTGACTCAGTGAACTAATATTTTATCGTCGAAATTTAGCAATTATGTATATCGGGAATAGTGAAATATGAAATATTCAATATTGCTATTTCATTTTACATGCTGCGTTTTCTAAAATATTAATAAAACAGATACACATATTGGACTCGAAATGGAAAATGATAAAGTGAATATATAAAAATTGGAAAATGGCAGCAATTGGCTCCGATGAAAAATCCAAAAGCGTCAAATATTGGAAGCGTGTGAGTTATTTGAGATTGTGGACGGAATGGTTGTGGCACCGGTTCCTGTTTATGCTGAGGATTCTGATGCAATACTGTTGATTTGGAAAAGAAGTGATGCCAAGACGCGAGAAGCAATCTTGACAGCGTGTACTAAACAACCGCTACTACAAATCACAAATTGTGAAACGGCTGATATTATGTGGACGACGCTCAAAAATACATATAAGCAGGCATTTATAGATCGAATACTTTATTCTTTTAACAAAGATATTATAGTTTCAGGAAGGAACCAGTCGATGATATTCCAACTTTCCTGTAAAAACTTATATAAATTGTGCAATTGGTTATGTTATGACAAAGATACTAATGTCAGTACCAGCAAAATATAATTATTTTCATAGCGCATAGAGTCAACGGGGCCGGATAGTCAAACGATGGCCAATTTGCAATAACGAATAATGGCAGAAGAGCTTCGTCTGAAATCACAGGGCAAAGTTAAAGATGTGGAGGCATTGATGGCGAGACGAAATTTTTTGAAAAAAAGATATTCATCAGGACCTCAAAACAACATCGCACACGTAAAAATGTTTTTGAAAACCAAGGAGATTTATTACATCAATAAAGATTTAGAGTGTGAAGCCTGTGTATATGGATAACATCACCGTAGCAGTTGGAAGAGCCGCTTAGAAAATTCATCATCTTGTGGCGATATCATTCATTCAGATGTATGTGGACCTATCCAAGAGCCTTCGCTTAATTGTTTGAGATATTTAAAAGACGAATAGCCAAGGACGTACGAAGAAGCGAATGTACTACGATTAGCCGAATTATGATTGGCCGAATCACGATTGGCCGAAACACGATTGGCCGAAACACGATTGGCCGAAACACGATTGGCCGAAACACGATTGGCCAAATCACGATTGGCAAAGTACGATTGGCCGAAACACGATTGGCAGACACACGATTAACCGAATACATATCTTCCACTAGCCCATAATGCATTTACAAATTCATCCAATCGTATCGTTTGGCCAATCGTGATGCGGCCAATAGTATCATTCGTCCTATTGAGATTCGGCCAATCTTGATTCGGCCAATCGGGACTCGGCCAATCGAAATTCGATTGTTTGAAAGAATCTTAGAGATTCCTTCAACTACCATTTAAAAAGAAGGAAGGCAGAGCCAATTCAGGATATATCGCAGATGAAATGGAAATAATGATTAAAGGTAAAGATTGAGAGTTTGCCAAATGCATGTCATTTATGGCACCGATAAATGTCTGGCCGCAACACTGTACAATTTGGATCTTCATTTTCAGTATCCATGGTTTCCTCATCAAATGTATTATACGAAAGTTTTGTCTGTGAAAACTCATCATCCCCTGTATTCAATATCAAACTATTTCTATTTGTAATTCGATTGTATTAGCAGTAAAAAAATACTTTTAGGCATCTATAAAACGAGAAACGAAATCAGAACCATTAGCAGAAGTAATCGCAAATTTCGGCAAGAGCATGCTGTAATGTGTAAACCATCGCTCAAAAAAGGGCAAATGTACAACAAGTACAACCTTGCTCTGCCAATCCAAAGAAGTCCGAACAACAGATAGATTTGTTGTCAGGAATACTTTGGATTTAATTATTAACAAACACCATCGAGTAATGGGAATTAAATATGTTTTGATTATTAAATTACAAAATTATAATATAATATGTTGTTTGACACGC
>JAAAKO020055425.1:0-10707 GCA_010015015.2 Bolitophila cinerea | reverse complement strand
CCTATTTTCACTATTTCTTAATTATATATATATATATATATATTTTATAAACATAGTCTTACGAATAGTTATAAAATATTGGTTTTGCAGATTAGTTATTAATTAGTAGTAACTAAGTAATTATAACGTGTGTAACGTGTAAACTAGATTTAAATTACATTCTGTCATTGAGCAAAATCTTTTAATTAAATTCTGATTTTTTTACGAAACTTGGGCTTTAAATTGAGATCCATACACAAATTTATTAATTTCTATTCATCAAAAAATGGATTTTCCACAAAATTACTAAATTTGAGTGTATTATGTTTGTATTTCGGAAAAGTATCTTCGGTTTACAAATATAAAGGCTAAAAGGCTTTTCACCTGTAAAGATGGTATCTTGAATCGTTTTAGGCTTATATACCAGCGTAGCTAAAATTAGAAAACTTATAATTCTGCGTTGTCCGTCGTCCGTCCATCATCTAGTATCAGGGCCTTAACCTTAGGTCCTAGAAAATTTAAATTTGGATCACAGCTAGGTGTAAAAGAAAAAAAATTCTTGCATCCTGTTTTCTTATTTTATTCCGCCGGGGTTTTCCTGAGCAAAAACTTATTTATGCAAATTTGTTTATATTTGTCCCAAATGGCCTATTACGATATCCGAATTATTTTAAGTAAATAAAAATAAAAAAATAAAAAGAAATAGCTGCTTTTACTTTTTTGGTTTACGCAGAAAATTATTTTACGGCTTTCCCCAATGTATTTTTTTTTTATTTCATTTTCATATGTATAATGAAGTACTCTCCGACAGCCGTTATCTAAGCGGAAAACGTTTGCAAGTATGAGAAAAAAACAGCTACAAGATGATGTGAAAATAATTGAAATATTCCGAAATCCAGAAACAATGAATTTATTTAAAAAAAAAAAAAAATTGTCATAACCAGATGATTTTTTTTGTATCTCATATATGTTTTTAATAAAAAAAAATTAGAAAATCTATAATTTCAAACAAATGAGCTTAAAATATATGTAAAAATATGATTTATTTATATAATTAAAACTGTATTTTGTATATGTTATGGATATAAGCCGTGAGTAAGAGACCCTTTTGTGTCTCGGAAATTCCTCTCTTGTTTTATTATATGATTTCATAAGTAAAATCTAAATGGATTTGGGGTGGTGAGACGTTATAGGCTTCAATTTGTTCTTTAACGTTTTCAATACAGATTTCGGACACTAAAATTTATCTATATAACTCATATTACATTTATTTATATTTGCATAAAATAAATCGCCAAAAAAATTGCGCACTTTAAAAAAAGCTAAAAATACAGTGTGCCAAACAAAATCAAAATTATACCAAAATTAACATTATTGTCACAAAGAAGTGGTGCTTAAAATAAACAACAAATGTTCAAAAAACATTTTAAGGCCCAGCGAATGAGCCCAAATAAATATATGTCAAAAAAAAAAATATTTATTGTAACGAAAAAAAACTTTGTAAATTATTTTTTTTCATGGTAACAAAAACTATTTTTTCTTAATCATTTTTCTCTATATTTTGGACACAATTATTTTTGTTATTTTTGTGCTTTATTTTAACCATACATATGTGTACCTTAAAAAGACATCCAATTTAGCATTCTTCATTTAATTTTATTTTGTCCACCAACTAATTGAAAATCGACCACCAAAAAAATATCATTTATTTTTTCTAGGTGCACATTTTTTTGTGGTTATCGATTTTTATGCCAAATAAAACCCACCGAGAAAAAATAGGCTCCAAAATATTATCTGCTAAAAAAATGCTATAAAAATAAAAATTATAGTGCTAATTTCTTGAAGTTTCCCTCCTCAAAATATCACCAAAAATATTTAAAAAGGCTCAATTTTTAACTCAAGGAGACTTTATTTGAAATGTATTTTCATTTGATAATCAAAAAAACCTTCCCTGCAACCCTAAAAAATAATTGGAAGAACACTGCAGTAAATTTTAGACCGGTAACCGCCCCGAAAATATTGTCGCGGAATATGAATGGATGGGTATCTCATCATTCTGGATAAATTCCGACCACCTCCTCTCTATGGACATTAGCAACGCAAGATATAGAATATAAATAAAGTCGGCAACGTGTTGCTGACAGACGCATTCTGAGAAAATCTTCACCGTAAAAGAATCGTTCAAAAAAACATAACAATCATTTGTATGCTGGGCCATCCAGAGGAGCGCCTCAGCCCGTTTCAGACTTTGTGGTATATATGTTTAAATGTATGTATGTAATGTTAAACCAACGTTTTAGACGACAGGTAAATCACTTTATTTTTTTCTGTACACCGTATTCTTGATTTTGAATATATTACAGAAATTTGAAAAATATTACAAGTCATACATATATTTGCAAAATTATACTAAATATTACATATTATTCAAAATAATTTAGCCCATGTAAAAGAACCGGCTGTGCCACAAAAAAGTGTGCAAATTTGCTGATCCGTAGGACAGTGCATGTACCCGTATCGAGACACCTTAACAGCCCCACACATCACCAACACTAATATAAAGAAGAAGAACCAAGCGAATACTTTGCAAAATATTATAAATATTACAAAATATTGCAAATATTATAGAAAATTACAAAATATTTCAAAATATTTGCGACTTATTCATATATTACCGATAGTCGCGAAATATTTTGAAATTCGCAATATATTACCCAAAATAACGAAATAATACATATATTACATTATATTACATATATTACATTATATTACATATATTACGCGAGTGAACTTGCCTCGGTTTTAGAAGACATATTGAAGCCACTAAAAATAAGTAATCAGATTTAGAAACACAAAAATTGTTCTAATAAAAAAAACAAAAACGATTAAATTCTAATAACATTTAACAATATATATATTTAGACATTACCTAAAAGTCTCTAAATAATTATTTATTTATTTTTAATAAATAAAATATTATAAAATATTATAACAAAAACCTAACAATATAAGATAGATGCGACAATGCTTCAGGCTCTCAAAAATCATACAAACTGTTGATTTACCATTCCACTGCTTAAACTAAACATTTTCAATATTCTATGTCTATAAATAGATTTGTTATTCATTCATGGGCCGCATATACTCGCGCGAACAAACAACGTCGGTATGCGTGAATAACAAACGAAGTATATAGTATCGCCGGCGCGACGCACGTGTCGCGATAAGCGCTTGCTGTTTTATATGTCAGGATGGCCGAGCGGTCTAAGGCGCCAGACTCAAGATATATTCTTGCCCATTAAAACGGGTGCCATGAGTGTTCTGGTCCTCATCTGAGGGCGTGGGTTCAAATCCCACTTCTGACATTATTTTTTTTTTGCTGCTTTGGTTTTGCGATTTTTTTTATAACAATTGTTTAAAATCATTTTACATATATTCGTAAAAATCACTGCTTTCTGTCGACGTTCGTAGGTTACATCATAAAACCTAAATATGTTGTAAATATAATACATATTACATACATTTATGTACGTGAAAATAGTGCACACACTCACACTTGCATTTTGTTGTTAGTACTATTTCAATTCGTCTTGTATAAATATAAAGTATGGTTTTAATGACGGAACTTGAACAATTCAAAGGGTTTTTTTCTGAAAGAAATACTTGGATACAAATCGCGTATGTATATACTATATTTATACGTTATACAGTAGAAAAATGGTAGGCTTTACCATAGCTGTGATACGTGTATATCGCCTGTGACTGTTATATCAATTTTAGACAGTTGTGAAATGTACGTTATTCGGAATTCTGGTGCAGAGAAAACTGTATGTACTTATACTTTCATATTCTTTGTACGTATGTTGAGAAAGCTTCTAGCATTATCCTTTACCACAACAGTGAGAAGAAAAAAAACAGAAAAAGGAATAAAATTTAGAAGTAGAAGAAAGTATATACATTATACTATTTAGTATTAGTTATTTCGTTGGTTCTTCTATATATTGCACGACGGACTTTCTCTTAACTAATTTCTTTAAACTTAGACACAAAATAAAGAAAAGTCCACTGTGCAATTTTGGTGGACATCCGACTTCCTTCCGACGTCCTTCCGACTTCCTTTCGACTTCCTTCCGACTTCCTTCGTATTAAACATTATTATACTGAACGATGCGGCTCGATTTGTGATGGACCTGTTCCCTTTAACATCAAATGTAATCAATATCGATCGATTTAAAAAAAATGTCCAAATAATGATTTGTAAACATTGAATCTTCTAAACTATACACAAAAAAGATTTTAAAAAAAAAGTTTTCTTTCGACATTGAGTGAGTAAAAACGTCGGAGGTATACATAAAGGGTGTCCCAAAAAGAGTGCCCAATTTAATTTAAAGAAAAAACACATATTTTGTTGAGCGAGTGGTGATATTTTTATTGCGTTATAAATAATACATGTTCCGATTAAGTATGGAATAGAATATCATCCTGCATATGGCCCCCGCGGCTCTGGCGGCAGACCCTTACTATTTTCACGAATTTTTCGATTACATTTTGGCAGATTTGCGGCTCTATCTTACCGATGACGCGTTGCATTTCAGCCTTGAGCTCAGAAATTGTTTGTGGTTTATTCGCATAGACCTGAGATTTAACAAACCCCTAGAGAAAGAATTCGCAAGGCGTTAAATTGCAAGATCTCGGTGGCCAGCTGACATCGCGGAATTTCGGAAGATGATTCGGTCCAGAAATTTTTCCTCCAATAAATGGATTGTTGCATGCGCGGTGTGGCAGTGTAACGTGTACGTTTCTGTGTTTCTGCTCAAACGTCTATATATAGAGGCGTTTGAGCAGAGGCAAGAGGGGACGTGGTTGAGCTCTCACGACGGACGGTCGCATGATCGTTCCGCTGAGGAGCCACCAGAACTAGAGGCCAAGTGGTTGGCTCTCGGGTGGTTCCTTACTGGATCAAGAGCCTTGGGGACGCATGAGACGTCCGGTATTGGTCCGGCGTGAGACAACCTCTTGTTTTAGTGTTCGGTGTTTTTATGTAAAGTTGTGAGTGTTTTTTGTCTTGGGAACAATCCCTGAAGAGGCATCTTGCCGATCAGCTGCTGCCCTAATCGGGCAAGGGAAATGCGGGAGGAAGGACCTTAAAAAGCCGGCTGGCGTGTCATTTTTTTGGCTAAGCTCCTCCTGTCGAGGTTGTTCCCGTTACAGCAGGTTGCGCCGTCCTATACTCGAACCACATGTCGTCCAGGTCCAGTCCTTGCAATTGAGGCCACAAGAACTCCGTTATCATGTTGCTGTAACGCAAGTCGTTGAAAAAATGGACCAATCACACCGCCCGCCCAAAATCCGAACCAGACAGTTGCTTGTTGGGGATGCATTTGTTTCTCATGGATCACGTGAGGATTTTATAAAATTCGACATTTTTGTTTGTTAATGAACCCGTTCAAATGAAAGTGCGCCTCATCGGTGAAGATTATTTTTTTCGAAAAATCGGCATCACGACCGAAAATTACGCTATAAGTTTGCGAGCGGGTTGTGCGTAACTTTCCCCATTTTTGTAATGGGTTTTTACAATGATTTTGTGTAGCGCTCCATATTTAATAATCGGAACAATCATAGATGACAACTGTCAAATTTCAGAGCTGCCGCTTTTCCAGAAAAAAATGGTGCCAAATTTAAATAGGGCACTCTTATTGGACACCCTATATAAAGATTTTAGGAGTGCCAAGATTTATCAAAATTTATATGTAAACATTAAACAAATACTTTATTTTAATTGTATTTAAAATACTACAATACAAATATTATTTTTAATTAAGTTATTTTGTAATTTGTATTTTCAAAATACAATTTTCAATAAAAAAAAAAAACTATTTTAGTATTTGAAAAAAGCTTGTATTTATAAATCGTATTTTGAAAATACAAAATACAAAATACTTTTTTTAAAAAGGTATTTAAAAAAATACAAAATATATTTTTTAAAACAAATTATCTGTAAAATACATAATTCCAAATAAAATATTTTAAAATTAAATTTAGTATACTAGTATTTTAACGGTGTCTCGAGATTTGCTGAAATACGATTGGCCGAATCTCAATTGGTCGAATCACGATTGGCCGAATGATACGATTGACCAAATGATACGATTTGCTGAATGATACGTTTGGCCGAATGATACGATTGACCGAATTATACGATTGGCCGATCAAAATTCGACCAATTGTACTACGTATTTTAATACAATAAAAAATAGTATTGAAAAAGATGCAAAAGTTGTAAAATACCAAACACCTTTTCCTAAATTTTTCTTAAAACATTATGTTTCTACAATTCTATCAAAACTTTAAAGTTCTGCAATTTTCATCGTTTTTTTGATATCATAAAAATATAATCATTTTTGGCACTCCGGAAATTGTAATCGTGCCAAAGCGTCTTTAACATAGTGTTTTTGTTATTTTGATTAAAATGTAGGGTTTAACAAAGAAGTATCAATCCTAAAAAAAACATCTAGGTTAAATTCAAGTAAAAATATTGTAGACGTTATAGTTTAGCTATTAAAATCAATTGTCATTTTCAAAAATCAACTAACATTTCTTAAGACCAATATCCTTTTTTATAAAGTTGTTTATAAGTTATAACTAGGGCCCAAATATTCAAGTGAAAACGACAACTGAAAAGACGCCTTTTAATCAGATAATACAAAAAAAAGTTTTTTTTAAGTTTAAAAAAGGGAATGTTTTTTTTAACCCTGCATAAGAAAGCGATTTTTTGAAAATCGTTGTCATTTTTGGCTTTAGACTGAAATTTCTCGTAAACGTTATGCGCATCAGCGACCGACGCGGATAATATGATAATGCAGGGCAGCGGTTAATCGACTATATTATCGGGTAAAACGTACGAAAAAAAAAACTGCTATGTAATTATTTGTGGCTCTTCTTCGTCCCTTCTGAAAATTGTCTGATGCACTATACTATATGGATAGACTATCCGATTTAGAGATCGTGAAAAGAAGGGTTTCACTTGAAACTCCGGTAACAACATACACATTTTTTAATCCCTATTTTGGACAGCCTTAGGTCGAACAGGAGACTGCAAATCAAAAAGTGCTAAAACATCTAAAAAAATTACCTTTAATTTGCTTCATAATTTCGGTTTAATGATATTTGTAGATTTTGAGTCAAAAAAATGGCAAAAGGTTATCCAAAAAACATTAAAATTAGTGATAAACCAAAACCTTTTTTCTTTAAACCTCGTTCAGAAAGCTTTATTTTGACGATTTATTAAAAGTCAGAACAAAATCAAGGAGTAACAATATCAAGGACTCTATAAAATGTAAAAAAGAATTAAAAATAAAGTTCGATGATCCAAATAAGACATATCACAGCATCAACAAGATCATTTGTGCAAGTCTAAATTTTGTTATCTTTTCTAATATGTCTATATAAATTACCAAATTATCGCTGTTATACCTTCAATATTAAAAGTGACATCATAAATGGCGATAACAATGCAATAACAAGTTTATTCCAAACTTTTAAATGCGTAATAAACAAATTGACAATAACACGTGTGCATCAGTAAATAAATATAGTTATATTAATATGTATTTTTACAGCGTGTTCGTAAACTTCTGTTTGTTTAATGGGAAATTCTATAGCGCAGTTTATATGTTAGGTATGTAGTGATGAGTTTATGGAGCGGAGAAGGAAGTAAAACATGTGATTTTAAGTCCTTTGATGACTTCGTTCCATTACCCCTTTGCCAAGACAGCCCTTAGATTTCTCATGGCTGCTCGGCAATGGCGCAGGTTGCACTGCAGGATTTTATTTCTTGCCTGACTCGCCATCGGATTCACAGGTCCCCGAAAAAGAGGCCAAATTGATGTTGGATTATACGTTATTCGGTCTCAATTTGGACCCATTGTGCTCTATTGTGGTCTTAAGGAGGCCAAAAAAGCGTTATCTATGGTGAGTACACAAAATGTACCCGGTGACACTGGTTTGCTTCTGTGGTTTATACCACCTTGCACTTCTCTGCGGCTCAGATACAACCTTGTATTTCTCTGTCTGCCCAGAACTTAAAGGATTACCTCGTCATCTCCAGAGAAGAAGGCACACACACACCTTCTTTGGGTTTGGTAGTTTGCTGGTTTCCGTGACTTTGAGCATGCATTTTTCCCACAAGTCAGTCCACAAAAGCACCTTTTTATCCCTTTTTTTGTACTTTCGTTCTTTCGTTAGCGCAGATAGGTCGATAGGAACCTTTTATGAGACAAGATGTCTTCATAGTTGGCATGAAGGATTCTGCGCTTGTCTACACTATCTCTTTCAGAAAACGCTTACGTATAAGTTTCGCTCTGTTCGAAGGTTTGGTGATGGTCCACTGTGGCAGAGCCCATTTTACTAAGGCTAAATTACAAGACAGAGGTCGCCCGGGATCTGCAAGACAACACGCTCAGGACTGGTTTATTTACGACTTTCAGCCTTGCCTATGCACACTATCTACTCACGGTTAGTTATCCTTGGAGTAAGTTGGCCCGCGATCCAACCTTTTGTTTGGTGAGTTGGTTCAGGGCAAGTTATCATTGCTTTCGGGGCCTTGACTATTGTCTTTGAAGGATAAATGACCCACTTTATCAACTTTCGCTTGAGGTCACCTGGTGTAGTACCCCATAATGAACGAGAATTTACCAAAACCAGAATAACTCAATTGACATTGATATACTAACTCTTCATTAACCTACAAAAACACTATCGGCCACCAGGGAAACGCGCTTGATAGGTAGTCAACCCTCAGTAAGATCTTCATTACGACTAAAGTCGACCAATGTCTAGAAGAATGCTCATTTAAATTTGCACAAACGTCACCTACGAGTCCAGTCTGTCATGGGTGGCCCTAACAGTTTCCAAGGAAACAGACAGCATAGCACTCATATAGAATCCTTGATTCTGTGAAGGGTGTTTTTTAGACGTGTGGTTTTTAATCTGGCACTACTTTTTTCGAAAATGGTCTTTTTGACAGCATCAATTGATTAATGCTCAGTTTGGTTTGCCATTTCATAATCAAAAGTCTTACTCCTGAACAACGTTTGTAAATAGTGCAAATTTATTACCAAAATAATGGTTCAGTTCGCGCGACGTCTAATATTTGGTCGACATAATCGCCGATCAGTGTCGGTAATTCAAACAACCATGGATCGGTTTCGCACCACGTTTACTGTAGTGGTTAATGCGCATCCTTAGAGAAGTCGTACAGTGCGCACCGAAGACGCTATTGCTGCTGTGGAGCAGAGTATCGAAAAAAGACCCGAATGAGTCCATCCGCCATCGCGCGCAACAATTGGAGATGTGCCCATCCACTTTATGGAAGATTTTGCGGAAGGATCTTGGTTTGCGGGCTTACAAAATCCAACTCGTGCTAGAATTGAAGCCGAACGACCATCAAGCGCGTCGCACGTCGAGGAATGGGCCCAAAACAAGATGGCCACCGATTAAGATTTTCACAAGAAAATTTTGTTCAGCGATGAAGCTCAATTTTCGTTAAATGGGTACGTTAATAAGCAAAATTGTCGCATTTGGACTGATTATAATGATTATAAAATAACTATTTGGTGTGCTCTATATGGGCAAAAGGAAACATTGGTCCATAATTCTTCAAAAATGAAGACGGCCTTAATGTTACAGTCAATGGGGAACGCTATAGAGCCATGATTATTGACTTTTTTGTGCCTGAATTGGAGGATGTTGATGTAAACGATCTTTGGTTCCAACAAGAGGGCGCTACATGCCATACAGCCAACGAAACAATCAATTTATTGAAGGAAACTTTTGGTGAGCGCATAATCTCGCTTCGTGGACCTGTGGCGTGGCCTCCAAGATCGTGCGATGTAACACCGCTGGACTATTTTTTGTGGGGTTATGTTAAGTCACTTGTCTACGCAGATAATCCCGAGACGATTGACGCCTTGAAAGAGAATATTCTGCGCCGTATTGCTGACATACGGCCCCACTTGCTGCAAAAAGTGGTTGAATTTAAAGTTAAGTTTGTTCCACTAAACTCAAACTTATGTTTCACATATAATAAGCTTATTTATCAATCAATGTATGTAATACAATTTTGGGCTGAAATTCACTTTAGCGCCTACTTCCAAAAAAATAGAATAAAGGTCTTTTTAAATAAATAGAAAAACTAAAATATTATTGGCCAGCCGGAATGGAAAGGAGTTAAAACTTAAGCAATGGTTTAAAAAGTGTTGTTTATTTCTATAGTCTGAAATTCTCGCTTCTTAAACTTCTCTCCAAAATTATTAAAAAAGGAACGATTTTTACTTTTAACCCCTCCCACCACATAAAAAGGATTTGCGGGGAAAAACTATTACTTCGTATTAACGGCAACCTCCAATCTGAAACGATGTGCTTAAGTGATAATGATTAAAATACAATTGTCATACAAATCTTTAAAAATAAAGAAAAACATTAATTTAAAAATGTGTTTATCGAATGGATTTATTTTTGCTTTATTGCACATGGCCACCAGTGTATGTAGACTTCTCCTGTATTTGTATATTGTATAAAATATGTTTTTATATATAATACGAGTATATAATATAATATAGTTATATACATTTAATTTAAAACCCACACATAAAACATAGTATTAAATGAAAGAGCTTCTTTGTATTTTCATTGAACTATAAACGCACACTGTTGCAGGCGGGAGAGAAT